>JANAVB010005597.1:20461943-20571943 GCA_029216955.1 Iris pallida
CTCCCGACCCCCGTCCCCCCCTCCTCCCCCCGACCCCCCCTCTCCCTCCGCCGGCAAGGCCACCCGCCTCCCTCCGCCGGCGAAGCTCCCCTCCCCCCACCCTCCTCCCTCCGCCGCGAGCGTCCGCCCCCACCACCGGAGAGAGAAGAGGGGGGGGGAAAGAGTGAGGAGGGACAAAATCATCTTTTTAGACGATTTTTAACGGCGGGGAAGGGGGGTGTTTTAAGCATTTTGTAACTTTTTGGTTTTTCGGATCATGGAGTCTTTAATTGCATTTTCGTAACATCTAAGGGGGGTTTAGTTGCACTTTACCCTAATAGTAATAATAATAATAATAATAATAATAATAATAATAATAATAATAATTTAAACAAAAAGTTACGATTAGCTTATAATTCAAATTAGTTACGATTAGTTTTTGTATATATATATATATATATATATATATATATATATATATATATATATATATATATATATATATATTGTCGTCCTTCGGAAATATATATATATATATATATATATATATATATATATATATATATATATATAGTCAATGATCCTCTAGTCTCGTGGTAGTGATGAGATATACGGTCCAAGTGGTTTTTTTTTGAAAGAATGTAATTATGGCGAACGCTCCCACCGAAAATCGATCTCCTGACCACTCGAGCTACATGCCTCACCACTACCACTAGGCTAGAGGATCATTGGCATATATATATATATATATATATATATATATATATATATATATATATATATATATATATATATATATATATGCAAATGACCTCTAGTCTAGTGGTTAAGAGAGATGCATGTGGCCCAAGTGTCGGGAGTTCGAGTCCCGGTGGAGGCGAGTTCGCCACAATTACCCATTGCTTCATATATATATATATATATATATATATATATATATATATATATATATATATATATATATATATATATATATTCTCAACCAAGCTAGCATACAACCAAGCCAGGAAGACGCACAAGAGTGGGAAGCAGCAGAGGTGATTTGGTGTAAAGGAAGCGCACGAAAAATGCAATTGTGCCTTTATAAACTACTTAAGGGAGACTGCTCACCATTGACAGATTGGCAAGATTGGACGTACAAGTAGGAAACACATACTGTGTTCTATGCTGGCAGGCCGAGGGAAACTACCAGACATTTGTTCTTCGAGTCTGAGGTTTCACGATATATCTGGCTGGAGCAGGAGAGAAGGCTACAAGCACAGACAACGGGATAGGTTGGAATTAAGGAGGTGGTGGATTGCATATCCACAAGCAAAAGAAGAGGAGGTACATATAGAGGGAGAGAAATGCTCGTATATTCGAGCATAAATATATATATTTCGGTTAGAGATATTATGTATAATATAGAACATGACGTGACTCGTATGAAGATGCCAAGGGGCAACACCCCGACTGGAACCTTGTGATATACTCATTTGGAATATAATTACCTTTTCAAAAAATAAATAAATAAATAAGTAAATATATATATATATATATATATTATTTTTTTTGAAGCAATGGGTACTTGTGGCGAACTCGCCTCCACTGAGGCTCGAACTCCCGACCACTTGGGCCGCATGCATCTCTCTTAACCACTAGGCTAGAGGTCATTTGCATATATATATATATATATATATATATATATATATATATATATATATATATATATATGGGGTTGATTTTTAGTTTATATTTGATTGATGGTTTGTCTATAAAATATAATTTTTATATATTATGTGTTAAAATTGTGGGTGCCACGATTTTAATTTTACTAAGAATAAGTAGTAGCAATGTGACATATCCAAGCAAGAAATATTATCGAATAATATAATAAAAATTATTAAAAATTAATTTAAATCAGAATTTGTTATAGATAATCCTATCCTGTAGGATCAAACCAACTATGTAGAACAAATGTCTCCCATCCTAATTACTATATGGGTTAGAGATGTTTGGATAGTTAGATAATTTAAATAGTTAAATAATTAATTATAATTATTTATTTTTAATTATGTGAGAATATATATGACTTAAACGGTTCATTTGAATAGTTTTCAAGCTTCTTTACAAAGCATCATTCAGAAATGATAGTAATATATATATATATATGCTTTTCAAAACGCCTCAAAAGTGAGCCGTCTAAGCCGCATGAATATTATGAAACATTTTATATTTTAAAATTTACTGAAGATAAAAAATAAATTCCTCACACGATTTATTAAAAATTATGAATCAAACTTTCTCTCTTTTAGTATGTACTAATATCTACTTAAAAACTAAATTTAAAACTGTTTAAAAACTAAATTTAAAGAAAAAATATATCAGAATATATTTAAATTGTTTAACAAATCTTAGTTCAAATATATTTAAATATTTGAACAATTCTTCAACAATATTATAAACATATTTATCCATAACAAATTATAATTAAAATTTAATTTTTGAAAAATAAATTTTGATTAAACTATAAATATATATACAATAAATTTTAGTTTTAATTTAAATATTTAAATTATTCTTTGATAAGATATAAAGAAAGAAAAAATAATTTAACATGCAAGGCATGTGCATCTTCTAGTATATATATATATATATATATATATATATATATATATATATATATATATATATATATATATATATATATATATATATATATATATATATTTTGACACAGTCCATAGCTATACTAATGTACATTATTGGATGTCAAAAAAAGTTTTAAAAGAGAGGTAATAATTGAAGTCTAATAATATACTGTCATATCAGTATGACTATAGAATATGTCAAAAAAATGTATTCCAATACCATTACTCTCTCTCTCTCTCTCTCTCTCTCTCTCTCTATATATATATATATATATATATATATATATATATATATATATACTAGTATATATGCACATGTCTTGCACGTATTTCATAATACTTGAAAAAAGCAAGTAATAACATTCTTAATTTTTTTCTTCTATAGGTACTTACATAACTACCTATACTAAATTTAATGAACAATTTTAATTAATAAGCATAGATAAAAGTATTTTCGGAACAAATTTTTTCACCATGAAGCATACTTTTAGTATAGATATAACCCCACACACTGACAATAGTGACCGTCTCCAACCCTATTGTGGCTTTGGAAAAAAGTTAATGCCACATAGAAATGACAAAATTTTATTCAAAAGACATTGTCTTGTGGCTCATGCCACATAAACAAGACATTGTCTTGTGGCTCATGCCACATAAGAGCCATCTAAGACTCCCAATACTTAACAAGACAATAGGGTTGGAGATGCTCTAATACATGGGATGGATGGATGGTGTATTTAAGATGACCAGCATCAACACAGAGTACTCATGAACAACTCTCTCTCTCCTCTCTCGATCGAAGTATAGCATGAACACACGCATAGTAGGATGCGGTGAGGTGACCATGGTTCTCTCCCATGGCTACGGAGGGAGCCAGTCGGTGTGGGACGACGTGGTCCCTCATCTGTCTCAGAGATACCGGGTCCTCCTCTTCGACTGGAGCTTCTCCAGCGCCGTCGATCCCAGCTCGTTGCCGGACGCCGGCTCCGACCCCTCCAGGTACTCCTCGCTCGGCGGCCTTGCCGACGACCTCGTCTCTCTCCTCGACGAGATGGAGCTCGGGAGGGTCGTGTTCGTCGGCCACTCCATGGCCGGCATGGTGGGCTGCCTTGCTTCCGTCCGAAGGCCTGACCTCTTCGCATACCTTGTGCTCATTGGAGCTTCACCAAGGTAAGTACGTACGTAAACATCTATATACCCAACTTGGAACCTCAACTCTACTACCAGTTAGTAGATGATCAAAGCCTTCTTTGATCAGTTATATGACCTAGAGCTGTCAAGTTGGCCGTGTACACCCGGCACAAAATTTGGATGGATGGAACCTGATCGGACCTTTCAAACCCATGCATTAAAGCAGGTTGAACTACCAAAATAAGACACTTTAGCGACGCAAAAAAAAACGTCGCTAATTAAAGTGTACATAAACGTCGCTAATCGTGATCAGCGACGTTTTTTAGCGACGAAAATATGATGTTGTGTATTCCATTGTCGCTAACACACAAAATATCGCCGGTCGTCGCTAGTATTCTTGTTGATAGCATCGTTTAGCGATGAGGAGTTGCTAATCCGCGGCGTCCTTATTCGTTGCTAAACGTCGCCGATTGTTCAGTACTTAGCGACATCGTTAGTAACGTTTAGCTACGAGGATGATGACATGACAAATTTTTGCTATGTCAAGAGTTTATCGACGTTTGGCGACTGTTTGCCAGGCTAGCGACGTTCCTATAAATTTGCCATTAAAGCAGGTTGGGCCAGACTAAGGGTGAAAAGTCTCAGTGCGGTTGACTTCAAATTGGATCGGATCTAGACGAATCTGGACAAATAAAATAAAATTATCAAATATTTTGTTTTACTATGATTTGGATTTTTTTTCCCACTTTATCTATTAATTAGTTTCTTTCAAAATAATAATATTTTAACTTGAAAAATATTTTTAACGTTGATCAATACTAAATTATTATTTTTCATTATATCTATGCAATTAATTAACCAACCTTCAACTTTTGAACCAGACTGGACCTCAAGGTCGAACATGGTTGGACTTTGGATCGGATCTTTCTTATGGGCTAATATACATATGGGGTCGAGCATGTCCCGATATACTGGACCGAATCATTCGAACCCATGATTAATCAGACCGAACCGACACACAGGCCAAACTTTTCTTTTGATCAGACTTGTGCAACTTTTTTCGGGGATCAGAATTGTGTCGGACTGGACCAATCTGGCCAAATTGACAGGTCTAATTATAACCGTGCTCCATAAAAATGTGTGATTGATTATCGACCAAACATAAACTTTTTTTTGTTGGTGACTAATTTTTGGATTATGATTATTTTGTGCAGTTTTAGCTCATACATCTAAGAAGTACTATCTAGTTGAGACCATGAAGCCAATTAGTACTGGAAATTATGAATTCTTTAACTTGCGATCAAGACTGCGTTTGTAGTAGTTAATTAGATCGTCTTCAATTTCTGATCAGGTACTACAACTCAGAAGACTACGAAGGAGGATTCGAGCGCAAGGAGGTAGAAGGCCTGGTGTCGAGCATCGAGTCCGACTTCCTGACATGGGCCAAGAGCTTCGCCGCGCTCGCTGTCGGAGCGGACGATCCGGAGTCGGTCGAGAAGTTCGGGAGGAGCCTCGCGGGGATGAGACCAGAGGCTGCCGTGCCGCTCGCCAGGACCCTCTTCTTCGGCGACCTGAGGGACGTGGTGGAGAAGGTCGAGGTGCCGTGCACCATAATCCAGGGCGCGAACGACTTTGTGGTGCCGGTGTCGGTGGCGCATTACATGAAGAGCAGGATGAAGGGGAAGGCCAGGGTGGAGATCATGGACTCGGATGGGCATTTCCCACAGCTTACTTCCCCACGGATGCTTCTCAATATCATCGATAGCCACTTGATGCCATTAATTATTGGTTGATTCATTTGTATTTGTGTGTGTGTATATATATGATGTTGGGCATGTGTTAGTTTGTTATGCTATGAATAGAGTGTCGCTTGGTGCGATGGTAAATTTTTTTTTTATACTTACTAGCATACGTGCACGTGCCTTGCACGTATTTTAACATTTCTTAATTAGTTTAGGAAGACTCTTTAGGAAGACCAAAGAATAGTCTTCCTAATTACTAAGTTGTCCTTATTAAAATTAATGAACTATTTTTAATTAGTATAAGTATATAAGAGTATTTTCGGAATTCAAAAGTTTTACCATCTAAGTTTTTCTATTATATAGTAAATAGATTATTTGTTTGTAATCGAGAATGGTCCAACAAGAGATGATATGTAAGATATGGTAGATAATCAAGTCATCTGGTTATTGAACAATACTGTTATTATTATCATCTTTTACTTTTTTAAATTTTTTTAAAGATCTATGTGCTTGATATGGGTACGAGATTATGTAGTTGCAGGTTTTGAATGGTTTTTACGTAAGTAGTTATGAGATTGAATTTTCAAGGTGATCTTTAGTTTTTTTTTTTCAAAATTTTTTATTTTATTACTTCACTTGTAGATAGGGGTGAGCGTCGGTATAATCGGTCGGTATTTGGTCGAACTTTTCGGTTTTTTTTTTTTTAAATCGGTATTTAAAAAATCAATATCAATATCGTACCATTTAGAATCGATTTTTTCGGTTTCGGTTAAATCGGTATTCGGTCGGTTTTTGTTCGGTATCGGTATTTTACCAATTAACATTTGATCAATCAACACACTTAATATTGTAGAACCTCTTAACCTATAATATATTTTTTTTAAACTTTTTTGGAAGCATTAAGTTTTAAAACTAATCCTCTACCAACCAAACAATTAATTAAAATTATTAAAACAATATGTAACAAGTTATAAACACCTAAAAATAAGCTTAAAAGATCAAACGAGGTCACTAATTTTAATCTTTAGTATAAGTTTAAGTAACAAAAATTCAATTCAAAATTCTATGAAAACAAAAAAAATATACCCTCAAAAGATCAAAAACTCAATTCTTAGCGTTCTTAACATAACTTCAACTCTACTAAAATTCATTCAAAGTTCTAAGAAACTGATTAAGGTAAAGATAAAAATGAAAAAAGTAGTATAAAATTAATCACGAACAACATTCTATAAAGTGTATATATATATATATATATATATATATATATATATATATATATATATATATATATATATATATATATATATATATATATGATCGGTTCGGTTCGGTATTTTCGGTATGGTACTAATCTCAAACCGTTACCATTACCATTATACCATATTTTAGTCGGTTCGGCAATTCGGTATCGGTACATAATTTCGGTTCGATTTTTTGGGATATTTTTAATCGGTATTCGGTCGATTTTTCGGTATCGGTCGGTATTTGCTCACCCCTACTTGTAGATATAGTAGCATGTGATCTGTAACTATGACATTATTCTAAACGGATGGTCCGAATTCATTTTGGCTGGGTCTTGGATAGATTTTTTGCAAATTTCTCGATAGACAACTAGCTGCTGGGAGGCAAAACCTTTTAATTCTAGTGACTAGCATGTTCAGACATAATGTATCCTCGTGAGAGAGATTCCATCCACCATAAAACAAATTATTCCTTCCAATAAATGATAATATATATATATATTTGAAAATTGCAGAGAAATTCAATTTCGGGGTTGGTTTTTATGAAAAATCCACCCGCAGGATGGGTTTTATGAAATGCCCAGAATTATATATTTCCACGTTAAGTATTCCAAGATTCTCTTTAGATGTTCTGTATTTACAAAATTAATACCATAACTACCCCTCCGCACAAACTCATGATTTGGATTGCGATTCTCTTCTTCTTCTTCTTCTTCTTCTTCTTCTTCTTCTTCTTCTTCACGAGAGATCTGAATTTCATTGCTCTCATCTTCAACAGAGATCACAAAGATTGTTCGTAGTTCACCGTATTTTTTTTTTTTCAGTCGAACTCCGATCATCGCTCATCTTCTTCTTCTTTTCCGACAATTAGGTCAATTATATAGAGAATATCTTCTTCTTTTCCATAAGAGTTGGCATCGTTTTGAAAGAAAAACGAAAACTCTTGAACCTTTATTCATTTCAAATTTCTTTCCACAAAACAAAAAAATAAAAAATTAGATTTCTGTCAACTGTTCTCCGTCGATATAACATCAAGAATAATCATTCTCTTGCATTTTAACAACGAGAATATCATTCTCCGTGTAAATTAACACGGAGAATGTCATTATCCGTGTTACTAACACGGAGAATGGCCATTCTCCTGTGTTTTAACATTTGAATGACCATTCTCCGTATAATTTAGCACGAAAAATGGCCATTCTCCTGTGTTTTAACATTTGAATGACCATTCTCCGTGTAATTTAGCACGGAGAATGCCATTCTTCGTACTAAATTACACGAAGAATAGTCATTCTCCTACGTTTTAACACTGAGAATGGTCATTCTCCGTATTTCTAAAACGGAGAATGGCCATTCTCCGTGTTAGAATGGCCATTCTCCTGCGTTTTAACACTGGAATGATCATTCTTCGTACTAATTTAAGACGGAGAATGGCCATTCTCCGTGTAAATTAAGACGTAGAATGACCATTCTACGTGTAAATTAAGACGGAGAATGCCATTCTCCGTGTTACTAACACAGAGAATGGTCATTATTCGTGTAAATTAAGACGGAGAATGGCCATCCTCATGCGAAATTAACATTCTTCGTGTTCTAACACGAAGAATGGCCATTTTCCTGCATTTTATGGTCAGTTAAAACTTTGGAGGGCCATAACTTTTGACTGGGAGATCGAAACGATATCCTATTTGTCGCAAAATGAGCGTATCTTCGAGGAGCCTGAGATATATGGTTTAACTGTTTGTCGGCCTTTCGAAATTTTAGAATCGCAAAAAAATGATGTTTGGACCTATGTTTTAGCACTTTGCCGTTTGTCTCGGTCTTTCCGAAATTTTTCGACGAGTTTTTGAAGATTTTTGAGGAGAAAACCTAGATTCGAAAGTGAGCAGCGTATGGAAGAAGATGAAGTATCAAAACGTTTTTTTTAAGAGTAGTTTCGTGGGTGTTTTCAATAAATTAGAAGGAAGGGCAAAAAGGTCATTCGGAACCCTCTTTATATATTTTTTGCTAATTCTGGGCACGCGATGAAATGTTCTTGCACGGTGGGTTTTTCATAAAACTTTTTCGTTTTTTGGACATATGTCTATGGAAAAATTTATGAAATGTCCAAAAAACGAAAAAGTTTTATGAAAAACCCACCGCGCAATAACATTTTATCGCGTGCCCAGAATTAACAAAAAATATATAAAGAGGGTTCCGAATGACCTTTTTGCCATTCCTTCTAATTTATTGAAAACACCCACGAAACTACTCTTAAAAAAATGTTTTGATACTTCATCTTCTTCCATACGTTTCTCACTTTCGAATCTAGGTTTTCTCCTAAAAAATTCTTCAAATTATCTCAGGCTCCTCGAAGATACGCTCATTTTGCGACAAATCGGACATCGTTTCGACCTCCCAGTCAAAAGTTATGGCTCTCCAAAGTTTCAACTGATCATAAAATGCAGGAGAATGGCCATTCTCCGTGTTAGAACACGAAGAATGTTAATTTCGCATGAGGGTGGTCATTCTCCGTCTTAATTTACACAGAGAATGGCCATTCTCTGTGTTAGTAACACGGATAATGGCCATTCTCTGTGTTAGTAACACGGAGAATGACATTCTCTGTCTTAATTTACACGGAGAATGGTCATTCTCCGTCATAATTTACACGGAGAATGGCCATTCACAGTCTTAAATTAGCACGAAGAATGGCCATTCCAGTGTTAAAACGCAGGAGAATGACCATTCTAACACGGAGAATGGTCATTCTCCATTTTAGAAACACGAAGAATGGCATTCTCTGTGTTAATTTACACGAAGAATGGTCATTCCCAGTGTTAAAACGTAGGAGAATGGCCATTCTCTGTATAATTTAGTACGGAGAATGACATTCTCTGTGCTATTACACGGAGAATGGTCATTCTCCGTGCTAAATGACACGGAGAATGGTCATTCAAATGTTAAAACACAGGAGAATGGCCATTCTCCGTGTTTCGTTCTTCTTTCAAAACGATTCTAACTCTTATGGAAAAGAAGAAAAAAATCTTCTCTATATAATTGACCTAATTGTCGGAAAAGAAGAAGAAGAAGAAAAAGATGAGCGATGATCGAAGTTCGACTGAAAAAAAAGCACGGTGAACTACGAACGATCTTTACGATCTCTGCTGAAGATGAGAGCAATGTAATTCAAATCTCTCGTGAAGAAGAAGAAGAAGAAGAAGAAGAAGAAGAAGAAAAGAATCGTAATCCAAATCTGAGTTTGTGCGGAGGGACAGTTATGGTATTAATTTTGTAAATACAGAGCATCTAAAGGAAATCTTGGAATACTTAACATGTAAATATATAATTTTGGGCATTTCATAAAACCCATGCGAGTGAGTTTTTCATAAAAACCAATTCCGAAATTGAATTTCTCAACAATTTCCAGTATATATATATATATATATATATATATATATATATATATATATATATATATATATATATATATATGCACAAGATAAATTTTCATTCTAGAGCATTGATTTCGTATGTCATTTGAGTTTGACGGCAAATTATGTACTTTTGAGCTTGGATTTTTCCTTTTAGATAGCCCGATATGATATGGTAAGTGGTCTGCCTTAGCGTTCCTGACCTTATGTTTTTGGTCTGCCTTAGCCTTCCTTCGCCTCCGATATGGTCTGCCTTAGCATTCCTAACCTTATGTTTTTGGTCTGCCTTAGCATTCCTAACCTTATGTTTAGAGTACTTTTTCCTAACCTTATGTTTTTGGTCTGCCTTAGCGTTCCATCATTCCATGCCTTATGGTTTTGGTCTGGCTTAGCGTTCCATGCCTTATGGTTTTGGTCTGGCTTAGCGTTCGTTACCATCCTATATGGTTTTGGTCTGCCTTAGCGTTCCATCCCCTATCATTCTCGTATCTTGTGTTGCGACCATGGACAACTCCAGCTATGAGAGGTTCTCGGCCAGCGATCCGATGCAACATACAGCTAGAGACGGGCATTGGGATGAAGAAGATCGGCTATTTTGGTCTTCTATCCTTATGGGATTTTCTAAGTGCCACTACCCCGTCCCTCCTTCATACATTTATGAAGGAGCACAACGCCTTTCTGGTACCCCCTTAGGATGACACCAGTAAGTATCCCTCTAAAGGGGGCCTTTTATGGTACCGCCTTAGGATGACACCATAGCTTATATCTGTCCTATGATTCCCATAATCATCAATAAGAGGGAGTTTCAGAAAAGATGAAATCAGGTTATAAACAACGGATCCGTCTCCAACTAAAGACTTGACCTTATATATATATATATATATATATATATATATATATATATATATATATATATATATATATATATATATATATATATATATATAGAGGATGAGGGAGGTGAGGTGCCACCCTATGGAGGATGTCTACTTGTCACCCCCCACATGCTATCATCATGCATGTGCATGATGATAGCATGTGGGGGATGACAAGTAGACACCCTCCCGTGAGGTGGCACCCTACCTCCCTTATATATATATATATATATATATATATATATATATATATATATATATATATATATATATACCATTGATGCCTGGTGACAGACTGACAGGCCCCACCACGGCATCCTTTAAAAAAAACCCAACCGGCCTAAATGGGCCGGACTTTGGTTTGTCCTTAACGGGTCATCCCTAGTCGAGGCGGCGGCCTAGCCTGACGCGAGTCACGCGACCCAATTGGCACTTTGACAAAAAAAACCCTTACCCTCTGACAAACTTGTCTTTTTTTACCTCTTCCACTCCACATCACACCATGAGACTCCTTCTCACTGGACTCCAATTACTCAAATCCTCATCTTTTCCAACTCCCTTCCTCTTCCTCTCCAAAGCCCTCTCACCAAACCCTAACCCTCGCCGATTCTCGGCCATGGCTGGCTCCGCTGAGGACTTCGTCAAGGGAGCCGTCCACCCCAACGGCGTCGCAGTCATCACCCTCGATCGCCCCAAAGCCCTCAACGCTATGAACCTAGGTCTCCGACTCTTTTGCAATAAAGACCCCAGCTTTATGCTTCTTTTGCACTTTATTGACAATTTTTTTTTTCGCTGCAGATATGGACGTTAGATACAAGAAGTTTCTTGACGAGTGGGAGAACAACCCTAACGTCCGTTGCGTTCTCGTGGAGGGAAGCTCGGCACGCGCATTCTGCGCAGGTGGTGGTTTGTTTAGTTCTATTATTGGCGAAGATGGAAATATTTGGTCTCGTGTTTGATGGTGGAATTGTTTTGTTTTCGTTGTAGGAATGGACATCAAGGGTGTCGTCGCGGAGATTCGGAAGGACAGGAATACACCACTGGTGCAACAGGTCTTTCGGTCTGATCTAACATGCATGATTAGTATTGTAATTTGTAATAATTATTTTGCCTGTATAATCGATTTAGAGCACACATAGTAATGAGAAAAACGCCGTTGATTGATTTTCCGTAGAAGCTCGGCTGCCGTCACCTAGGAAGGACAAACACTGCAAATATCAGTGCTGTGTCTGTGCTGCATTCTGCCGAAAATGTGTATCAAACACAACACGTTCACTCAAAAGTACATCAGCATGCCAAAAATCGGCCTAGGCATGTGTTCACTCTGATTTTAGGTGGTATGGACATGTGCAACACATATCTATTGATACACTAGTTAGGAACGATAAGATGTTAGTTAAATGAGTCCCTACAATAAGGGGCAAGCCTGTATGAATTTGGGTTGAGACCGTAATGATATGGACCAGGGCTGTAAAACGATTCAAACAGTTTGTGTTCGGCTCGCGTTCGGCTCGGGCCAAGCTCGGTTCGAAGCTCGTTCGTGGGCAGGTCGATACCGAGTTCGGTCGATTTTTTTTTTGTTCGAAGTGGTGTTCGAACCGAGTTCGACCATAGGTTGTTCGACTCGATCTCGTTCGTGAACTGGCTCGAACTCGGCTCGGTTTCTAATATTATGACTTTTTCTAATATATGCTACATATTTGTATGGATGTTGATAAATTCGTCTTAGAAAATTTACTCTCTTTTTTGTTATTTATATGATGGTAAATTTGTGATGTAAAAAGCATAATTAATTCAACAAAAAAAATCTTTAAGACTTGAGAGTAACCGTATAACAAGTTTAATGTGGCTTTTGTTCGGTCCCGGCTCGAGCTCGGCTCGGGCTCATCCGAGCTCGAGAACTAAATCGAGTCGAGCTCGATCGTTTCGAGCCTATAATCAAACCGAGTTCAAACACCATTTTTGAGCTCGATCTTGAGCTCGGCTCGAATAAAGCTCGTTTGATACTTTAGTCGAACCGAGTTCGAACACAGTTTGTTCGAGCTCGTTCGTTCGATTTTTAGCCATAGATATGGTCTATGTTGATGTTACAGAAACATTTCCCTAATAGAACTTAATGGAAGAGAAGAACTCGAATAACCGAGCCCAAAAGTTTGGGATGAAGGCTTTGTTGTTATTTATTTCACCTCTAATCGATTTGGAACACATAAGTAATATGGGGAAGCATTGGGCATACTGGAATCAAGTGCAATCGATTAGATTGTTCTAGAAGCTCGTTTCCTGCCAGCGTTTATCTTAAGGCCAAATATTCCTACGAGCTTGGACACTGTGTGACTGTTGTTGCAGTGGTGGTGGTATACGAACGAAAACTTGGCTGTATAAATGGATAAATGGTATTCCAACCCTAACCAAACCAAAGTTTGCAGCATCGATTGGCACCTATGTGTTTCAGCCTTGTCATAATGCCTGATCGGATTCTCACACCTACAATACAGGCCAATACCGGAACTACGGGTAAAACTCTGATTAGTTTAGTAAAGAGAGAAAATAGAAATAAAAACAATGTTGACACAATGATTCGATCTTATCGAAGACTAACATGCTATAATGTGTCGATAAAATTTCTTATCTACACAATGTAACCATTAGTATTTGTCGAAGTTCATACATCCTAGTATTATTCCATTTCCATTCAAAATGCTATTATTTTTAGGGATACTTTGTCTAAAAAGAAGTAAAATAAACAACGATATCTGTTGCGGGTAAATAATCAAGTAATGTTGAATAGTTATGCCATTCAAAACTAACTCTACTGGAAAACGACAAATAATACATAAGAATATGCCTAAATGTATCAAATATTTTTCTATTTTTTTAAATAAATAATTTTCTTTTGGCTTTCTGAATCCAAGAACTCCGAAACCACCGAAAACATCGACACTGATACTAATAAGGGTCCAAACCGATATTGCAGACCTTGAACTAGACTATCATCAATATACTAAAAGACTTATCAGAATGTAGGAGAAGGTTTCATGTAGCTGCCCCCCCCCCCCCCCCCCCCCCCCAAAAAAAAATAAAATTGTGATGCTTTGTTATTGTTGCCTTTCTGTATCTATTTATCTTAATCACACTTTGAAGCTAGGTCAGTCAAATAAAAGAGGTTATACTATCTGATTTGTGTATGTGGGCATGAGTATGCACTTGTTATTCATGATTAGAGAAGGAATCTCCTGCCATCTTCTCTTAGAGATATGCATGCATGATGCTCTGATCGGTAAAACCACTTTTTTTTTTTTTCGATATTTGAATATCATGTGAATTGATGGTTAGATGATGTCGATTATGATAAACCTACATATTGAAGGTTCTTTGCTCACATATATGAGAGGATTGCTAGGCATGCTGCACACCATAAGAAAATGTGTGTTGGTTGGTTGGTTGGGTTGGGGGATGGGGGTGTTAATGGAATCTGAATATCCTAGGCACTTTATTCCTCAATGATGCGTCTCCCTATAGATGGTTATCTCGAGTTAGGAAGTGGACCATTTCCAAAGATGATCATTCATTTTTTGTTTTAGAATTTCAAATAGGGTCAAGAGAACTAATGAGCAATCAGGATTGAATATTTGATAGTTAAGGAGGTATTTACAGACAGTTAAATGTCATTTTGATATGTTGAAATGCTTGGAATGACTAGCATTTGGTGTTAGTTGAAATGGTCACAAGCCACATAATTGAGGTATCGGTCATATGGGGCTTGTTAAAATAGGAGGGAGAGAATATTTTAACTTAAAACTTTCAATGACATTTTCATCAGGGGTTGAGTTATCAAGTTAGTGGGTGTGAAATGCCAACACTTAGTTGACCGAGTTACCAAGTTTCTATCCTCTTTTTATTAATTCAAACTCCAGGCTTAATTGCTAATTGCTACCCTCAACTATCACACTTTTTCAAGTTGATACCCTAAACTTTTTTTCGTAACAGATTGATACCTCAACTATTTTTTTTTTTTTTCAACTTAATACCTAACATTTTAAAAAACCCCAAAATGCCCTTATCCTTTCCCTCCCTCCATCCCCTCCCCCACTCCGGCCCCCCCCCCCACCCCCCCCCCTGCTAGCTCCGGCCGAGGAGGGCGGCGCGGGTGGCGAGGACGAAGCCGGCGCGGGGGTTCCTGG
This sequence comes from Iris pallida, assembly GCA_029216955.1. NCBI lineage: Eukaryota > Viridiplantae > Streptophyta > Magnoliopsida > Asparagales > Iridaceae > Iris > Iris pallida. Next base: position 20,477,136 of record JANAVB010005597.1, read on the forward strand.
AGGCCGCGGGGCCGCCGGAGCCGTTGAAGCGGACGACGGCGAGGGAGAACGCGGCGGCGGCGTGGGAGCCCAGCGCCGCTCGCGCCATCAGAGCCGCGCCGGAGCTAGCAGAGGGGGGGGGTGCAGGCGAGGGCGGCGGAGGGGGATGGTGCAGGCGGGGCGGGGGGGGGGGGGGGGGAGGGGGGGTGCGGAGGGGAGAGGGGGGGGGTGGCCTGGAGTAGAGGTGGGGGGGAGGGGGTGAGTGGTAGTTTTAAAATTTGGGTAAGGGCATTATTGTCCAAAAAATTATCTGGGTATCAAGTTGTTACAAAAAAAGTTTAGGGTATCAACTTGAAAAAGCGTAATAGTTGAGGGTATCAAGTAGCAATTAAGCTTTTTAATTTCTTTACATTGCCGCTCTAACGTACCTTTTTAACTGAGGTATCAGGCACCGCTATGTCTACTTTATGGATTCTCATACACTGCTCAGAAGTTCAAACTGTTACAACAAGAGATTATTTTATGCAAAAGGGCTAAATGATAGACTTTGTCAATATGACAATTACCCTTTTCTTGGCCTTTTGAGGCTTTGAGCCCTTTGGAATTTATTTAATAAAAAGCCGCTTCCCCTTTTTCATTTTAACTCCTTTTCACTGTTGTAAAAGGACAGCTTCCTTGACAGTAACCTTTGGGCCCTCTCTTACTCCCCAACTTCTCCAATGAGCATTATGTTTCTTCCTAAAATGGTCCGGACATGAAATACTTTTTTTTACTATGTTCTGTGGGTTTACTCCTCATGGGTTGAAAAGCCATTTGAAGTGTTTGGCTTAGTGAAATGGATCATCGTAACCAGTGGAAAATTGAAATTTTTCCAATTTTTTTCCATTTTCGTGTTGCAGAAAGGTAATGGACGAACTTTCAGTTTTGGCACATAGCTCCTTGTTTGGTAGAGGTGGATAGAAAGTAAGAAATTGTAGAGGAATATGACTATGGCTTGGTTTTGGATTGCTGCTGTTTTTCAAAAAGCAACGGTAGAAGCAGTTTTTGACTGGAAGTGATATGGTACTGTCCAAAGCTGCCCCAAAATTGAACTTACGCTTGAAAAGTTGTTTGATAAGATGTTTGTTACCAAACAGCCTTGGATAGATTTCCATGAAGAAAAAAACGTAAATAGCCTCCAGTATGTAATCCCAAGATTCCCAACCGCATACTATACAGTTAGAAGTCCCATTTTATCATTGTTCCCCTCAATTCCACATCACCCCTTTCCATAATTCTACTATTGTTTAAGCAAACAAGTTTACCACGTCAAATATCCTGGAATGTGGAAACCAATATTAATTTCACTCTCAAGTTGCCTAGGCGGCCCACCTAGCTGCTTATCTAATGGTGTAAGCAGTTAATGTCATCAACTTATAATTTAATTGCTTGAGTTAGGTTTCATAATGAAGGCCTGAAGTTAGCACTTGGTAAATGTCTTCACTTGAGGTAGAAATATGATTTTTGTGGAGTTATTTCATCCATATATAAAATGTTATGGAGATGAGGCTTTTGGTTTATGGCTGTCTATATTCTGCTATGGGATATTCTCTTGCAAGTTTTGGCTGTTAACTTTTTATTTAGTAATCATTATTCTCTTGTAGGTTTTTGCTGCAGAATATTCTTTGATATGTAAAATATCTGATTACCAAAAGCCTTATATTTGCTTAATGGATGGTGTAACCATGGGGTTTGGAATTGGGTTGTCTGGTCATGGTCGCTACAGGGTTGTCACTGAGGTATCTTTTTATTATATTTCTTTTTCTGATGTTAAGGGCTTTGATGATTGATGTCATTCAGTAACATTATGTCATTAAACATCTGGCAGTATGATGTTCCTATTTCTGTGGGTTTTAGCATATAACTTTTTAACTTGTTAGAACAAAGAAACACTCCTCTCTCTGTCTACTTCCATTTCAAGCCACCTTTTTTTTCTGGATATAAATTTGGAAAGTACTCTTGATGTGCAGTTCCTGCATTTTTTAAGAAAACAGTTGAATTGAAATGGTAATAGCCTTAATTCTGTGGTGTTTTTGTGTTTTGGCAAACTTGAGGGGTTATATGCAAAAGACCCAAAATTCCCCATGGATTTGATCCTGATTGGATTTATGCCAGAAAACTCTTTTAGCGATGCCAGAAAATGCTATTGGATTGTTTCCAGATGTTGGCTTTGCTTATATAGCTGGCCAGAGTCCAGGAGCAGGGGCAGTTGGTATGTTTTTCAATATCCTCACTTTTTTCAATCTTAATCGATCTTCTAGTCTTATAACCTTGCATAAAGTTTAAGAAGATAAAAACATTGTGATTTATGAAATTTTCTTTAATGTGCTATGCAATTTTCTTCAGGGCTTTATCTTGGACTAACTGGAAAACGGATTTCCTCTCCTGCTGATGCACTATACGTAGGCCTTGGAACCCATTATGTACCATCTCAAAGCTTGGTGTCCCTCAGGGAGGCACTTCTGTCATTCAACTTGTAAATCTCTAATCACTTAGTTTTTATTTTGTTATTTTATTATTTTATTATTTTTTATGTTGTCAAAATTTACCGGCATATGTTTTCTGTTCTGAATAAAATAAAAAATGTAAGATATTTATTTAGTAAGAGCTTTCTGGATCATTTGATCACTGTTTCAATCATGCCACATACTTCCGTTGTTGTTACATAAAAGTCTTTGGGACTTCAACTGTTACACTGACTTTCATCTTATAGATTTTGTGCTTTCCAATGTTTTGAATGAATTCCCTGCAAATTTGATACACTTGGTATATATATATATATATATATATATATATATATATATAAAATATATATATATATATATATATATTTATATATATATATATAGAGAGAGAGAGAGAGAGAGAGAGAGAGAGAGAGAGAGAGAGAGAGAGAGAGAGAGACGGTTAATTTGGACAAGTTTAGTGAAATGATTTAGACCTATCGGTTGCATATAGGTCTTAACTATTTCATTGAACTTAAGTTAAATCCAATAATCCAAATTAATCACGTGTATTTGCTCAATGAGAGTCCTTACTCAATAGATCATCTCTCTCTCTCTCTCTCTCTCTCTCTCTCTCTCTTTATATATCACAACAAGCATTGGCTCAAGTGGTCAAGTCTTGGAGAGAGAAGTACTGGGAAAAGCGAGTCAGAGGTTCGAGTCCAGTTGCGTGCGATATGCTCTATATTGAAGGACCCGAGATATTCATGTAGCTATATTTTAAGAGTCAGACATGGATGAACGGTATGTCCAGCAAGTGGATCGTCGTGCAGGAGGTCAAGTTCGAACGGAACATACGACAAAGATCCGTCCGAGCGGCGGATTGATGAATGATGCAACAAAAGCGACGTGAAAGAAATATAACCGGACACCATCCGAGGAGATGTAATAAAACACCCGAGCTTAAGTCGGACTATATATATATATATATATATATATATATATATATAGTCTTCATCCTACTTCCGGCTCAAGTTCAGGTAGTTTTATTATCTCACTGGATTGTGTTTTGGTCTGGTTTTCTACACGCTCAATTTTTTTGCTTCTGAAGCAACCTTTCTTGATCCACAGCTCGGATCGATTTAAATCGTACACTCTACTCGGGTCAAACGTCAGTTCTACGATCCTCCTCTATCCTGTTAGGTCACTTCTCCAAGTCCAACTCTTAACCGGCGGCTACTTGATTAGTCTGGTTCATCCCCACATTTATATTTAAACGCATAGTGTCTAGGGGGATTAATAATTTACTCATAATTATTTGTTTTTCGATACCAAAAAATTGGATACTTAGATCCGAAACCACCGATACCGATACCCATGGGAAGTGTCCGATACCGATTCCGATACTATAGTGCGAACCTTGATCTAAGGCCTATAATAGAGTATGGCTTCCACCTATATGTCAAATCAATGTTGAATCAGTACAAAGTGAACGATACTCTACAGTAAAGAAATTTGTTTTTCTGTCCCAGTTTTTCATTCTCCATCGATTCTTCCTAATTAACATACGAAGAAAGTTATTAAATGATCATCTATTACTTTTATTAACAAAATAAAAATATTTTTAGAGTTCTTAGATGTTGTAAAGTTATGTTTTTAAGTAGTTTCAAATTTCCAAAGAAAGTAAAAATGGTTACATAAAATGGAAAGTTCGGAACATGGGAATATATCTTATACCAATAATGACTACCCAGTTCTTTGTGTTTCTCTTTTCCAGGTTGACTTGTTTGCAACGAAATAGGAAGAGGCACTTGAACCCTAGACTGGTTGTGTTTGTGTGGTGGGTGGTGGTGGTTTGTGTGGGTTGGGGGGGGGGGGGGGGTCGATGGTATTGTTGGATTCTTCTACAATGTCACTCTTAGTCGCAACAAAAGTCACACAGCTGGATAATGCGAGGCACAACCTCCCGTAGCCTGGGTTTCTTGCTTATACGCGCTCTTGATAACAATGGTCCAAACAGTGTTTTTAATAGCTATGGTTCAAAACAGACTCAGCCGAAGCTGCTCACCCAGTCTCAGATTGTGACTTCTTGAGCCTGAGTCCAACTCAAAAGAAAAAGGAACCTTTTTCCAACCAAAGGTTGATATGACCAGGGTTTGGCTCATTTAAAACCCAGTCTCAGATTGTGACTTCTTGAGCCTGAGTCCAACTCAGCTACTTGTTTGTTTTAAATGAGCCAAACCCTGGTCATATCAACCTTTGGTTGGAAAAAGGTTCCTTTTTCTTTTGAGTGAGATAAAAACTAGAAAACTGATTCTTTAGATCAATGAGGGAGAACAAAATCAGGCTCGTTACATACGGGTTACAGTTGGGTTGGGCAGGCTTTTTGTTTCACAGAAGCCTGTCCCTGTTGTTAAAAGTAGAAGTGACGGGCCGAATCAACAATTTCTCAAGTTGGGCCAGGGAGGTTTGTGTTCGACCTGTCTAGTTTGAATCCATATATTTAAATGATCAAGTAAGTTCATCATTGACATAAAATATTCATTCTTTGGAGCATTATAATTATGATATAGAAGCAACTTTTAAAATTGAAACTCTTCAGGAGAGAGTCAAATCACACCATTTATTGCAGCTGAAAATTTTGATCTTCATCTTGGTGGGAGTGACCCAATATAGATATCTCAGTCTTATGACTCTTATTCAGTTCGCTAATTTTGCTAAAGCTATCAAGTTTCTTTTACTATAGGATCTTTTAGATGTTATCATCAACTCCAAGAATCATTTGGTTGACCTTGGTATATTTCTGTGCAGCTCAGATGAGCCGCACAAGGATCTCCAGGGATTGTTGGCACAGTTCAAGAAGGAACCTGCATCAGAGGCCCGATTGAAGTTGCTTTTGCCTCAGATAGTGTCATCTTTTGGTGCAAATAAATCAGTTTCAGATATAATAGAATCCTTGAAAGAGCATCAACTGAGTGCAGATGCCGCAGGTACATTTTTTCGCTTTAGACTCCAAATGAATGGAACGGCTTATTCAATGTATCTGAAGTCCTTGATTCCTTCTGATTTGCTGAATGATGAAATGTGAAGTCCTGTTTGTTTTTTTACTGGTTATCTTGCCAGAAGTACATGAATTTAAAGTAAAGGATAGGATGCCACCAAAAAGTTTGAGGACCAACAGCACTTTTACGAGAATCTTCAATCAATATTGTTTATCCTAGCAGCTATAAAGCTTTCATCTTAATTCCATTGAAACAGCTAATTATGTAGTTTATATTTGGATTATCCATTGCAAGTTATCAAAATTTAACACAGGAAAGTAGCCTTGTCAATTATCACACAGGGAGGGGCGGGGCAGGGCAGGGTGATTGCTGTTATCAGTTGATATCCATCAGCAAGTCAACCCAAATCGTTTTGATGATCACCTTTTCTTTCCTCCCATTTAACACTTCTGCCTACATTTGAGTCCTCATGGGTTCTTCTGTGTAGATGTACATAATAATTCTTCACATCATTCCTCCTCATTAGAGAGCAAATATTATCCCGTCTTTGAATACAATGCTATGCATATCTAAAATTGAAAGCAGCACACTGGTGCCAACTTTTCCACGAGAGTACCTTGGACCCTTGCAGATATCCTCATATAGCACTTTGTACTGGCTATATTTCTTGAGTTATCATTAGAATTATTACATGATCTTGTTTTGTTAACCTCTTGGAAGACATTGTATCATCATCATCATGTAGTCAAATTCTTTTTGTTAACCTTGTACAATTCCTTTGAAATTCTTCGTTTCTTTAAATTTATTCCTAAACTTGTAGCAAAGAATTTTTGTCGTTTTCAATTTTCTTGTAATTTCTGTCATTTCACTTTTCTTGTTGATTGATGTATATTTTGGTCGCAGTTGCAGAATGGGCTACTGATGCTCTTCTGGGAATTGAGAAAGGTGCTCCTTTTTCTCTCTGCTTGACCAAGAAGCATTTTTCTGAAGTTGCATCTGCACATGGAAAAAATTATCATCATCTGTCAAAAGTAAGACACCAAAATTTCAAGCTGAATCTGTCTTATATACTATTGCAATACATGAAAGTCAATCCTTTTGAAAATTATGACTAATTACTATAATATTATTCTACATTCAGCTACATGGTGTAATGAAGGCTGAGTATCGAATTGCGCTGAGGTCTTCGCTACGGAATGATTTTGCTGAAGGTGTACGAGCAGTTTTGGTGGACAAGGACCAGGTATTTTTCTCCCTTCAGTGCCTCCTGTTTGGATTATAAATAGAAAACACGTTTGTATTTTCTTGTTATTGGGTGAATTTAAAGTTTGAGGGGTTCTTGTTTTTATTTTTCCTGACCATCGGTTGGATGACTGATTTATCAATTATCATCTATTAGTGAAAGAGAAGAACCTCGTTATTGCATCAATTTTGGTTTCTTAGCTCCATGTTTTGGGTGAAGTGATATTTATGCCAAGTTCATAAAGCGCATTCGGCACACAGGGACAATTCGTTGTGGTTAGAGATTGTAGACTTCATTGCCCCAAAGTTCTTAACATTCTCAAACAAGAGAAATACTCAAGTTCTATAGTTTATGTCTACTTGTCATAATAAAACAACTGTTGGGGTGGCTACTTGTCATAATAAAAGGCTTGAATATAAGCTAAGCAAATCTGGAAGCTGAATTGCCTTCTACACGCTCTAAATCTGTTTGACAACTCCTTTTATGTTTTCAAACACAAGGAAACATCTTATTTATTATTAGCAACCTTGGTCTGCGCGTGGATGCTCAGATGTGTGGGAATACATAAGTAATACTCGCAATAGAACTCTCAGATAACATGATTATTATCAAGCAATTAATTATTTCCTCAACTTAATGTGTAGACTTTAAAAGTGAAGTTTACGGAGCAAGGAATTCACTTTTTCCCCTACTTATAAACACTTCAGGTTACCTAGCAAACCATAATTAAATCAATTAGACCAAGTATAATTGAGTTACCATATAAGTTGCACATTTCAATATCTTTCCTGATTTATTTGTGTCTGGGAGGGAAGGGTTTTTAATAAATTATACCGAAAAGTATTTCAAACATTTTCTTTAATCCATTCTCGTCTTATATAACTTATGGCCACGTTTATTTATATGTGTGTGTGTGTGTGTGTGTGTGTGTAGCCTTGCCCCCATTAATATGGAGAGGCTGTTTCCTTGACTTGAACCTATATACTCTAGGATGCAAGCAGCAAGCCTTGTCGTCGTGCCAACTGACGCCCTCTCTAGTGTTACTAGAATTCGCTAACTAGCTATCCTGTGATGCATGTTTCGTTCTGCCTATCGCTTTTCAATTTGATTTGAAGTTTAGGCATTGTACTGCGTTACTGTTTCCGTTCTACGCTCCAGGTAACCATGTGGGTCTCATAAATATGCATGTATAGATTTAGCAATGATGCTTATCATTTTCTGCTGCACGAAGTGATTGTTGTGCTATACTCAGCTTTGTCATTTGTTAGGTTGTCCATCATGTGTATAGGGCTATCCTGTCCTTCAAATAATTCATATAAGTAATCAAGTTGGGTACTTCCACGTGACGATTTAGTGATAATGCAACTCTTTTGGAGGGTTAAGGAATTGGAGGAAAGAATCACATCAACCACAGCAACAGAATATTATGGAAATACATATTATACTCCAATACTCGAGAGTCCAATATGGAAATACATACTATACTCCAATACTCAAGAGTCCAATATAACAAGCATATGGTTGTATATGCTATGCCCTTCTTTCTCCTCCGCAATGTGATGGTAGAGACTACTAGATACAAATCTGTACAGTTGATATATATTCCTTAGTTATATGATTACTTGCTCATTTGTGCCAGGTCTTGCATCATGCAGGTTTTATATTCATGTCATGTGTTTAACCATGAATAATTGAATCTAAATTTGATTTTTTTTTAATGTGTATTATCGCTTGTCACTTCTATAACATTGTATGCATATTGTTGCCAAACTTGAAGCTGGGATTAGTTACATCACGTCTTAATCAGATTGTTGCTTAAATCACATGGTGTATGCATGTCGTCAGGAGGCCTAAGATTGTACTACCTTATTTGCTGTACTTCTTTTTTCTTATAGTGACTAGCATGCATAGCATTGTGAGATTTGTACGAGACTCCCAACTTGTCAACGAGATTATGTTGCTACCTTTTCTCCTACTAATTTTTTGGCTTGATTTGACATCTACAAGATGGATCTCCAAATAGAAAGAAACTTGTGCTACAGTTTTCTTCTTAACTGTATCTTTGATTTATTTTTCATTTTCTTTTGCAGAATCCAATATGGAGCCCCTCCCGATTGGAGGATGTTAGCATGACTGAAGTTGAGTCAGTTTTTGAGCCTCTGTCTCCTGAGGCTGAACTGAATGTTTGATCATTTAAGTTTTTTGGCTCATAAATAAAGAGAGATCCAGCCTTATGATGTATCTACAAAGCTTAAGACTTTCAAAATAGTGATGAAATAAACTGGGAGTCCATTTCTCCTGTAAATAAAGCTTTCATAGTCATAAAGTGGTTGTTGCCATAAAGCCTATTTCAAATTTGAGTTACTTAGCATAAGCAGATGTATCCTATTGAGATCGTGGTGCCCCAGGAGAAGTCTTAAAGCCCAAGCAATTTGTTAAATATTCTGTAAGTGGAAAATTGTGCTTGCTTGTATCTTGTAAGTAAATGCTGGACCTTATGCTGTTTGTACAGAATAATGTCTAGCAGATCTGACATTATCTCTCTGTCTAACCTTGTTCCAACCATATTCTTGTTTCTTTGCACCTGATCTAAATCATTGCTGTAAGTTTGTTACTGGCTTCTTGGATATGGTTCTCAATATACTTTCATAATCTGCATGGTTCTGATGGTTTGTCAAGATGTGTGGTGTCATGGAATCTTCAGCGGTGCTTTTTGTTCGTATACAATGAACTCACTCTAGCTCTGCGACACGCAGATCCAGAATTTGCCTTGATCGTTGACCTTGAGCATCCAACATTTGGAGTATCCATTGACTTGAAACTCCAAGGTTTTGTGTATCAGCTAATTTCGGTTTTATTTTATGTCTGTGGTGATTATGGCCGCTGCATTTTGGTATATATTAATATGATTGTCTAGTTCCATGAGTATATCCTATATGAATGTGTTGTCACCTTTGTTGCCGAGATTCCTTTGTGATCTGGTGATTGATGAGGGTTTTGTTCACAATGTTGACATTATTACCTTCTTTTGTACCATTGTTTGACAGGTTTGCAGATTCACATAATACAACTGTTTTGTTGGTTTGCGAGTTAATAGTTTTTTGTTATGTGATTGTCTATTTTGTTATTTCAGAAAAAACAGTATTTCATATGATTCTTGATGGTTAAATCCATTTATACACAATAATTTGTTGGTTAAGAAGGGTTCACTAAGTTTACGCCGTGTTGTATGCTGGGAATCATTCCTACTCTGGTCCACTGGATCCTTGTGCTGGCTTGCGATTCTTTCTCTATCATGTCATGTTTTTCTAGTTTGTTGCACATCTCATCTTCAATTGGTTTCACCTTAAAGAGTTTTCTATTCACAGGCATTGGACCTTTTCAAAGTCTTTGTTTGCATGATAGCAACTACATACTTAGAACTGAATTTTCTGTCAGCAGCCACATTGACCAGCATATCAAACATTCCTGTCATTTCCCTTGAACTTGTTCCCAGCAAACAAATGGACGCATTATTGTTCTATTCCATTGGTTTATTGTTATATTTCAGGTGGCATTGAATGACATAAGCTATGGATACTGGTCACAATGTTATACTTGGTCAGTTGTTCAGTATTATTGTTGGTTCTTATGTTAGGTTTTTCAAAATCTTTAATTCACTGTGATAGTGTTTACATCTTGCTCATGTCAGCACTTTGACCCCTATTTTGGATGATCATGCAATGAGTTCAGATTTTTCTCATACTTAAATTCAACCAAATACCCCTAGGACTTTTTTTTTGCTTACTCATTTAAAGATTGTGTTTGTTTGCTTTCCCTATCAAAAGGACTGCCTTTGTATTTTTGCTTACTCATTTAAAGATTGTGTTGGTTTGCTTACAAAGCACGGCAACTCCCGTTTTCTCCTTCTTTTTTTTTTTTTTTTTTGAGGGCGTCCACTTCTTAATGGTGCTTGGAGGCATGCCTTCAAGGGGGCTCGAACCCGCGCCACTGCGCCGGGGTGCTCCACCGTTCCCAACGGGCTACGGCCACGGGGACTTTTCTCCTTCTCTAAATCCCACATTAGTTGTGGCACTAGAGCACGAGTGTTGTACCAACCACCACAAGAATATTTTCACTACCAAAATTCTAGGTCTAACTCATAACCATCAAAGCCATCTTCCCTATGAAAACCCTAACAGCAAAATCCATCTTCTCACAAAACCCTACGACTAATATTAACCCTAGCATGTCATAACCACTACAACACAATTCAAACCCAGGCAAAAACCCTAGTTGGATGACACCCCCATCCACCCCTAATAACTCATCTACCTAGCCCTGCCCTAGCATAAGAATTTTGGATATCCCTCTTTGCATAAGCTGAAATAAATTTTTTTTTGTGGCATATGTCATGTGTCTCATGGTTCGAGAATATCTGGATTATTTCTTCCAAGGACAGAACTAGAAATTTGAGCTGCCTTGGACTGAACTAATTTTTTTTGGGAGCAATATTTTGTTGTACGTGGGTTGGGTAGGTGGGCTAGACTGAGATAAGAGTTAGACTAGACCAGGATAAGTTTGGGCTAAGATGAGATTTAGGCTGGGGTGTGGCTAGTGTCATATGGATTTTTTTTTTAATTTTTGTTGGGCTGGAGCCCACCCCAACCCATACACATGTCCACCCTTGATTTCTTCTATAGTTCATCTCAACCATGTTAGAATAACCTTCACCCTTGCAGTCAATAATGATTGAAAGCGTAGCTCTCGTGTGTACATTGGGGGTTGACTATTCGGATAAGTTGGGCCAAGTGAATGGTATCAAAACTTCTTACTGCATCATTTTCTAATTGGAGGAGTGTGCCATTGCATAGGCTGTGACGAGGACACTGTCGAGGAGATTACGAAACCCCAAGTTTAGTCCTATTTTGAATATGAAATGGGAGCTTGATTCATTCATATGTGAGTGCTTGGGTTTCTTGTGTTCGTCCGAGTTAACCATTTTGATAGGTTGGACGAAATGCACAAGTGGTCCATCCTTGACTCACGTGCTAGCAAGCATGCACGTCATGATGTTATAATTTTGTTGACATAATATAAATATTTAACACTCAACCCTCATCATATATAACTCAAGAATTTTGGTGCAGTGACATGGAGCTTAACATAGTATCATAGCAATCCAGATTCAAATTCTTTGACACAGATTTTAAGCAAAATTCAGTTCTTCATCCAAAATGAACTTCAAACTGCGTCACTTGCTAAATTAATATAATTTTAACTCTCATCCTTCGTCACAACTCTACTCTAAGTACGACATAGATCTTAACAAGCCTCTATCTTGGAGTTATTGTTGTTCTTAATCTCTCTCTTTTGACTATTTCTGATCATGCATCCTCGTGCACCAGCACGTGGTGAGACGGATTCAGTGAATAATTTTTTCTCATTTGGTTCGCCGATAGGAAATGAAAGTAAATCAATTATGTGTTCTTTCATCAATTCTTTTTACGGTGTTTGAAAATCTCATGAATATATACAACAAATACATCTTTAAGCAGGGATAGTTTAGTTCTAAGTTTTTGTAATAAATGTAAGAAATTGGGAGGGAATGTGAATTCTTGGGGTGAGTGGAGAAAACAATTTCCTTCTTTTCTTTTTTTTTTTTTTGGGAAACCCTTTTTTTCTTCTTCTGCTCCTTTAGGTCCAAACACAAAAAATGAATGATTTTCCTTTCCCAAGGCTCGCCTAAGAGCAATAGCTTCATCTGCTGTAACAAGGTGTCTGCAAGTGTAAGCTGATATCCCTGAGTACACGATGATCTGTGCAGGAAACTACATGTTCAAACAAATAGTCTAAATTTTGAGTGAAATTGAGAGCTTCGGTCGAGATAGTGTGTATATACATGCGATCCCAACTGCAAGTTGTAGTATAAAAACAAGGAAAATGCTTTGTTGCCCGCAGGCGGGCCAGCCCGCCCGCCTGCGTGGCACTCCCCCATTGGCCCCCCCCTGTTAGCATGGGACCCACGTCATTGACCGGCCAATGGGGGAGGGCCACGTGGCGGGCGGGCTGGCCCGCCTGCGGGCCAAATAGCAGCACCGTAAAAACAAATGCAGGCCGAATGTCCAGACATGGAGAATAGTACAATAATCATATATACACTTCTTAACTCTAATGCTAATTATCTATTTGTTCGTTAACTCTAATGCTAATTATCTATTTGTTCGTTCGGCATATGGAATAACCTTCTTTTAAATTTACAATAGTACCATAAATAAATCTATCATATATATATATATATATATATATATATATATATATATATATATATATATATATTTATATATATATATATATATATATATATATATATATATATAGAGAGAGAGAGAGAGAGAGAGAGATAGAGAGAGAGAGAGAGTGTGAAAGTAATTGTGTGTGTGTATGAGTACTTCAATGACAACAATGTCCAACCTTGACACAGTACTTGTTGTTTCAGCAGCTGCTGTGTTCATGGTATCAGTACTGTACTACTACTTGAGCAAAAGGAAGCAACATATCAGAGCAGAGCCTAAGCTCCCACCTGGATACACCGGCTGGCCTCTCGTCGGGGAAATCTTCTCCCTCATGAAGCCCTGCCCGTCCACTGCTATCGGAGAGTTCATGGAGCATCGGATATCGAGGTTAACTAACTACTCGACTCTCGTGTCATAATCAGGGCCGGCCCTGGGGTAAGCCAGATAAGTCATCGGCCAGTCCCCAACTCTCCACCAAGCCTTTGCGGTCCACCCAACTCCTCCTTGTCAGTTGAAATGACAAACCCCCGTGTCCATATTTTGAGATTGCTAGAAATGTCTCGAGTAGCTCACGAGTCAGAAGAGAAACTCGAAATCCGAGCTACACGCTGCATCCAGAACCAGACACAACTGCCTTCTTAGCATTTTGTCAAAAAATATTGGTCATATTTTCCTTGGCTACAACATTTATAGCTTTTAGATTGTTGTAATTTTTTTCTGGAGTAAGGGACAAGGAGCAACCAAATTTTGCTCCGACTAGGACAACCCAACCCACTGGGCCGGCCCTGGTCATAATTGATCAATTTCCGGAAGAAAAATTATGTTAACTACAAAACCTATTGCAGGTTCGGGAAGATATTCACGACCAACATTCTAGGGGAGGCCGTGATCGTGTCTGCCGACGCGGAGCTAAACCAGTTCGTACTTCAGAACGAGATGAGGCTGTTCGAGAACGGCTGGCCTCCGCAGTTCAGGAAGCTGATGGGGGAGACCAACATGGGAGTTCAGTCGGGACAAGCCCACAAGCAACTCAGATCGATCGTCGTCAATTTCTTGGGCGCTGAGAGGATCCGGACCACGTTCCTTGCTGATGCCAACCAGCAGGCTTTGGAACTCTTTAGGTCATGGAAAGACAACTCTGTCGTCTCTGCAGTCGATGCTGCAAGGCAGGTAGTGTCCAAAACCTAACAGCTCGAGCTTTGATATATTTAGGTAAGGTAATTTCTAAAGACACTTCACATTTTACTCCAGGACAGTCTATTAGGACTGCCAACAAAATTGACAGTTCTAACATTAAGGAGGACTGCCAACTTCGTTCACAACCTATCTTAATATTCAATTTCTTTAAGACTGCCCTAAGATGGATTGTCCTGGAGTAAAATGTAAAGTGCCTTTAGAAATTACCTTAAAGTAATCTTTCATTGGTATATACTTTTCGCGTCGATTATTAAAATTTGTTGATACCTGTTTTGTAGTATACTTTCAATGTGATAGCGAAGAATGTACTGAACATGAAACCTGGGGAGCCTGAGACTGTGAAGCTGATGGGAGATTTCATGAGGCTCAATATTGGAGATTCTATCATTCCTCTGGATTTGCCAGGAACTGAATATAGCAAAGCTATACAAGTAAGCGATCGATCGACAATGTTAATTATTTTCAACAATTTCTCAATATTGAAACTATTTATTTTGACAAGTTCTACTGCATCCAACTATCCTGATTGTGGTTAGTCTAACATGATATCTTAGGTTCGGATAATGTCACATGATCTTTAACTCTATACATATTGCCCCCATTTATCGATCATAACCCTTATGTGAACTAGTTTCTGTTATTCGTCTCGAGATTAAAAAAAAAAAAAAAAAAAAATATATATATATATATATATATATATATATATATATATATATATATATATATATATATATATATATATATATATATATCATAACTTCACATTTTACTCAATGGCAGCCCATTAGGATTGCCAACTAACATTAAGGAGGACTGTCAACTAAGGAGGACTGTCAACTAAGGAGGACTGCCAAAATCGTTCACAGTATATCTTAATATTCAAATTCTTTAGGACTGCCAATGTGTTAGGACTGCCAACAAGTTGGCAGTCATAAGACTGGGTTGTCCTGGACTAAAATGTGGAATGCCTTTAGAAATTACCTAGATTTAACTATGGAGAAATTGTAGTTTATAGGCTAGCAAATCATGCAGTTACGTTGCATTTCGTTTTCTTTCTTTCATATTTTGTTGTTTGTTTTGTGTCAGTGTTTTATGTATGCGAGGTTAAACTAGATAATCATGTTACCGGTATGATATCATATTCCCCCGCCAGCTTTGATTTCTTCTTTTGGCCTCCATCTTCCAAAATGCGTCTCTTGTCGGCTCTCTCTGTACTGTACTATCTCTGCTAATGGCAAAAGGTCTACTAGATAGACATCACAGGTTGGGTAGGCCATGTAAACCTTTGTATTCATGCGAAGAGATGAGTACGAACCGACCAAAGAGAAGTTGTTCCATAAGAACAAGATAGTTTGGATTCTAGTACAAGAAATTGATTCTTAAGGTTCAGATATTAACACGTCTCAAATCGGCTTACCTTTTGCATTAGTACTTCTTGAGATAAGAAGTACTCCAAACATGTTTGACTCTTTAGGAGTGGGCGGGATGTGCGTGTGGGACGATGATGACAAAATCAGTGCGGACAAGATCCGCACGAAGAGTCCGAAATGATATGACGACCGGGTAAAAATCGTGTGCGGAGGACACGATTTAACTAAACCCGCACGTGCTGGAGTAGAAAAAAAAAAAAAAAAATTGAGTTATTTCCTGGTAATCATGAATACATCATGTAGTAGATTGTTACTTGCTATTTGGATTCAGTAACTTGCTATAAGGTAAATTTGAAGAGATGAGTACTTGCTATATATTTAGATTCAATAACTTGCTATTTGGGCCATGTAACCCCTTTTATTCATATGAAGAGATTAGTATGAACCGACCAAAGAGAACTAGTTCCATAAGAATAAGATAAATTTGGATTCTTGATGTTAACGCGCCTCAAATCGACTTGAATTTTGCATTAGTACTTCTAGAGATCCATAAAAGTACTCCAAACACCTTACTGACTCTTAACTGAATTGAGTTTATTATTTCCTCATAATTATGAATATATCATGTAGTAGATTGTAACTTGCTATTTGGATTCAATAACTTGCTATAAGATAAATTTGAAGAGATGAGTACTTGCTATATATTTAGATTCAATAACTTGCTATTTACGTCATGTAAACCTTTTTATTCGTATGAAGAGATGTTGGATTTTAGTACAAGAAATTGATTCTTAACGTTCAGATGTTAACACGCCTCAAATCGACTTGCCTTTTGCATTAGTATTTCTAGAGATAAAAGTACTCCAAACATTTTACTCGCTGTTAACTGAATTGAGTTATTTCCTCATAATCAATGAATATATCATGTAGTAGATTGTAACTTGCTATTTAGATTCAATAACTTACGAAACAATCTACTTACAATCCTCCTTTCCCCTCTTTTTTGTGAATTGTTAACGTAGTCAAGGAAAAACATCCTTAAATTCGTCAAAACTCTTAGGGAAGAATGGAGGGTCGATGCGGAAAGGAACGAGGAACCAGGAGAAGACAGTCTTCTTTTATGGTTGATGAGAAACACAAGCTTAACAGAGGAGCAGATCGGTGATCTTATTCAAGGTGTGGTTTTCTCTGGCGAAGAGACGACCACGACGGCCATCTCTCTCGTCGTCTATTTCCTAGAAGGCTGTCCGAGAGCAATGGAGCAATTACGAGTATGTACAATCCTCCTCTTTATCCTATGCTGATTGTTTCATTTTATTCATTGCTTGTTCATGCACTAGATTGACCAACTGTGCTTCAATTCGATTTTGAAATGGTTATGAAATAATTTTCAGGAGGAGCACCTTCAAGTTGTTAACTCTAGGAACCAATCGGGAAAAACTCATGTGACTTGGGAGGAGTACAAGAAGATGGAGTTCACCCAATGTGTAAGACCCTGCTATAACCATCATCATTTTTCAGGCTTGACGCATTGACCTTGGTTACAGAAAACAAAAGCAATTAGAAGTATAATTTTTGTTACATATCATGTATTTTTTCTTGTTAATAGTGAGTTAAGGTTGATGTCATGCACAAGAATTATAGAAAGTACAGAACAAATAGATGTCATGCACACGAAAACAAAATCGTTCAGTCGCAAACACGTAAAATTTAAGGTGGAAATCCTAAACGGAAGGAAACCGCCAGGCACAACAGAGAGATGACTATTGCGGAGAAGAGTATGGATATTGTCCTCTACAGATCAAATGAGGACTATTTAAAACATTCCAATTACATAGATTGTCCGCTACCGATCCTGTGTCCATCTTGCCCTGCAACATGTACATTATTCTTTCTTTGACTCCCTTCATCACCACTAAAGCACCTCTGAAGGCTCATAGAACTCGACCTCCGATGGCGCATCGATAAACCCGGGAATCAAAAATATCCAAGGAAATAAGATTCTTCTTCGTGTAGGTACGTGTCAAGAGCGTCGGTAATTGTTTGATTATGCCATAATGAATCTTGATACGAACATTACCAATCCATGTCATCTTGCATGATATGTTATTTCCCATCAAAATGATTACACCATCCATCTTATCATATGTCAAATCATCACGGTTTGACCACATAAAAAGACAACCCTGAATCCAGCATCCATTCATCCGATTCCGATGATCTCTCATGATCTACAACTAACAGGACCATATCTATCTCGTCGGAAGACTCAACCTTTTCCACACTGGCAACATATGAACTACTTGCCCCCTTTAGTTTCTTCTCCTTTCTTCGGACATGTATATTTTATATGTCCTTCCTCTTTGCAATAAGGATAAGTAGATTTTACGTTCATTGAATTTTGATCTCGACTTCTCCTTTTGGTTATGACCTAGTATATAGGGTTGATCTGACGTCTTCTAGACATATAATATCCTTCCCAATAATACACAATTTTATGAAGTATTTGAAAGATGGTGGTAATATATATAGAATGTATTAAAAAAAAAATAAAAAAAATATAGAATGTATTATAATTAGGCCACCATCCTCGTCTTTCTATAAGACCATCTCCAATGGGGGTTTCTATCTTCCCTATTTCTATGGAATAAATCCATTTTAGAAAAAACTTCTTCCAATGGTGATTTCTATCACCATTTCTATCCTATGTGGCAATGATGTAGGATAGAAACTTTCTAAGAGGGTTTCTACATGTAGAAACTCTCATAGAAATTCTCCTATCTCTCATGACAATTATTATTGGGCCCCACACCATTAAATTGTTCCTTTTACTATGTGACACATAGGATAGAAATGGAGAACCATTGGAGAGCATTTTTGTATGTCTACAATTTCTATCTAGAAACTCTTCCAACTAGGATAGAAATCTCCTTAAAGTACGATACCAAG
Organism: Iris pallida; assembly: GCA_029216955.1. Taxonomy (NCBI): domain Eukaryota; kingdom Viridiplantae; phylum Streptophyta; class Magnoliopsida; order Asparagales; family Iridaceae; genus Iris; species Iris pallida. Next base: position 20,495,634 of record JANAVB010005597.1, read on the forward strand.
TAGGATAAGAACTCAATTTTAGAAATCACCATTGGAGATGGTCTAATTACCTTGACGCCTTGAGTTCCATCATGATAGTATTCGGATCATCTAGATGCTCCTTAAGAGACGCAGATTTTATCATGTACAAAATTTTCAACTTCAACCAGAGAGTCGATGTGGTTTCCTCATTGACAACTTCGCATAGTATCTCAACTGTTCGACACGATTGAATAGTTGACCTCTTGATCGTCGAAATTCTCCTGAGACATCGCCATCGATTTCTTGTCGAATAGAGCCGTCCATAGTCCATGTTACTTCAACAAAGCATGCATCTTGATGTGCCACATGCTAAAGCTATTTTTTTCCGTGAACTTCTTCAGATCATGTCGTAGCTTGATCTAGAGCATAATATGAACTCGAAGCTCGACACCAGTTTCTTACGGATAGATAAATTATACAATAAACTGGACGGCAATGCACATGAAAATAAAAATTTAATAATCACAAAAACAAAATATTTAAGGTGGAAATCCTTGAGAAAACTATGGACAGAGCAAAGAGATTCACTAAAGAGTACATATAAGGATTGCCCTCTACAGATCATATGGGGGCTATATATTAATTTATAACCTTCCAATTGCATAGAATAAGGAATTAAAGGAACAATGATTCCTAATCCTAATAAGGAAACTAACTAAGATTATAATCCTAATACAAAACAAAATTCGACATCCCAAGTCCCAACAATATTGTTAATCGACAGTGCTACGTGGACCGCATTTTGGCCCACAGTTTTGACCCGCGGTCCATGTGGCGGCTTTTAATTGGCAGGACATCGACGGGTAGGGCCCACACGGGCAAATTGGGTTGTGAGTACACCTCAGCCCGTGGTCACAGCCGGCGGGCATAGACCGCGAGCTGTTTAGCATTTTCCATTGTTAATATTATTAGTTGTGGTAATTTGTTACTCATTTGTCACTTGGAACTTCATAGTTTGTACTTCATATATGACAGTGTAACCTATTTCTCATCTCCTTGTGAAGGTTATCAACGAGGCGCTTCGGCTTGGTAATGTTTCTAGGTTTCTTCTGAAGAAAGCGAGTACTGATGTCCAATTCAAAGGTGGGGATGATGATCTTAACTGTCCAATCTATTTTAGCAGCTAACTGAGCTGCATGAGCAATTAACCCATATTAATTGACTATGAAAATATTTGACTAGGTTACGAGATTCCTCGTGGGTGCAAAGTCCTCACTCATTCATCGCTGGTTCATTTGGATCCTTCCGTATTTGAGGATCCTGAGCATTTTAATCCATGGAGATGGCAGGTGATCTTTCGCCCTAAGAATATATTCGACACTATGATCCTTATGCTCCACTACTGTTCTAGAAATATTATCATAAAAGAATGCGGCTAGAAATCTTTGAGTAAATCTTTCAGACGGTCTCAATGTGAATACATTAATTATTAGGGATTTCGATTAAAGGTCTCGTTTGGTTTGCGGAATCTCCGGATTGGAAAACAAAACTGATTATTTTTTTATATTTGGGTGCCAAAAAAATTGAGGAGGAAAGGAAAGTGATTCCCAAATGGAAGGAAAATTATGGGAGAAAGTGATTCCATCCATCCAAGTAAGGAATCACTTTCCCACATTGAAGTAATCACTTTCCTTTTCAAATTCTTTGACATTTCCAAACATCGGAAAGGAAAATGAATGAAAAATAAAATTTCCAAAAGGAAAGAAAATGACAAGGAATTGATTTCCTTTTCCTTCCATTCCACGAACCAAACGAGGTAGCTTGAGCACTGCGTGTATATGTTCCATGTACTAATGGAACAATGAAGATAAAAAGAGTCCATTTTTGTTCACCCATCAAAACTAGGGTGAATATTCATCCTTCCAATCAAAATTGTCATGTGTTTTTTTTGGGACCTAAAATGACTTTAGGAGTAATTTTGCAAGCATCCACACTGATTTTGATTACTAATTTGACACGTATATTTTGCATTCATCCTAATTTTGGTTCGTCTTTCTTGAATGATACTTGCAAGTTCAGCTAGAAAATTTATTACCTAGATAGGTGTGCTAAGCAGTAACAAAAATGCTATTTGGCTCCCAAAATATTTGGGTGATAGTCATCTTCCATCATTTAAAATTAAAATTAATATAAATTATAAATTAACATGATAATTAACTTTAACATTAAAATTAACCTTAAAATTAAAATTAAAATTAAAATTAAAATTAAAATTAAAATTAAAATTTAAAAAATTGGATAATTAATTTTTTGGGTCAAAATTTGTCATGTCAACTGTTATGTCAGTTGCAATATCAGATGCCACATAATGAGAGATGACATTACCCAAATATTTTAATAGCCAAATAGCATAATTGAAGCAGTAATGAACATATTAAGGCACTTAAAGCTTAATAGCCTATGTTAATTTGTTATAAACACTTCTATTTAGGTGGACAATATATTGGCCCTATATATAGTCAAATTGTCACCATGCATCCAAGATTTCTTCCATCATAGGTCGTTCAAGAAGCATAAGAAAGTTCCATAAAAAAAAGTTCGACAAATTGTTTTACTGTAAACATAATGTCAACCCTTTATATTTGGCTAATTCTTAACCTGGGAGCATCCAAGCATGAGAAAGTCCTACAATATCTTCTTAATTAAAGGGCAAGTCTTCATTCTTTCTAATATTCATCGCTAATTAAGCTCTTAATTTCTGAGGTTAATTAAGGAGCACATATATACACTATATAGCATTTACAGAAATTGTTGCTGAACGATAATAACTAAAGTCTAATGGCTAAATCATAAAAATACCTGTATCAACAATTGAACGCAGCCAACTATTAAGTGCTAAAACCATTTTCACAATTAAGATCGATGAAAGTGAGCTAGGAACATATGATATCTAGGAAATATATTTTCACGTATAGTGAATATATATATATATATACTTGCCTACTGCATGCAGATGTTAAGGCTATAAAATTATAAATGCTTTTATAATAAACTTTCTTTTGAACTTGTAGGAAAATGCGGGCGGCGCAAAGAAAAACCCCAGTTTCATGCCATTTGGTGGTGGCGCTCGGCATTGCCCGGGCGTGGAGCTCTCGAGGTTGGAGATGGCGCTCTTCCTTCACCATCTTGTTTTGAACTTCGATTGGAGGTTGGCTGAGCACGACCAGCCACTAACATCAATGATGGTCCATTTTCCCAAAGGTTTGCGGATTGAAGTACATGCTTTGTCTCTCGAGCAGTGATCATGCGTCCAGATAGATGGTTCTATAAGATTGATGGCTTGTGTAATTAAAACTACTAGCTAGCTAGAAGAGAGAATAATCCACAAGTTTGTAATATTGTGAAGTGTTATTTCATTAGACTCTATGAGTATCATGCACATGAATGACATTATTAGGATGTCGTTATTGAGACTCCTAAAATGTGCACTCCTCTTTAATTTCTTAACATTTAAATTCTAAATTTATCTCTGTATTAACACTATTGGCATTCCTAAAATGTCATCCTGCATGCACTCCACCCTCCATGCATGCACAAATTAATGTAATATATAATACATGGTTAAAATTTAAAATTAGAATGATATAAAATTAAAAGTATTGTAGAATTAGGACTGTGCACAATTAAGTCAAATCGACCAAATCGAATCAAGCCAAATCGAATCGATTGGTTTTAAACCGAATCGATGGTTCAGTTGGTTTGGTTCGGCTTCAATTTTTCAAAATCGACCGATTTCGGTTCGGTTTACGGTTTGGTTATGCCAAAAACCGACTAAACCGAACCGAACCAAACCAAACCAAATCCTTGTTAAATACTTAGGGTTGGCCGGTTGGGTATGGATTCATTGGGTTGTATTATACCGGTTTGGTTCATTTATTCACATCACAGCCATTTATCAAGTTGAAGTTGAAAGAGCTAGCTCTCTCTCTCTCTCTCTAGTCTCAAAAAGGAGTGCTTGCGGCTCCTATTCTTTTCTAATTGCTCATGTGCACATGAAAGGGACTTTTGGTTGAATGTATATGATTTTTTTATATGTATAATTGGTATTTTTTTCCACCTGCAAAGCACAAGTTGAATTGAAGCTGCTGAATTGTATTTGCTGTTGCAGAGTACAAGTTGACTGAGGTTTCACAAAAAAAACATACAGTTTATTTTTTTATGTGATCAAAACCGACCAAGTCGAACCAATCCACAAACCGAACCAAGTCGATCGGTTTCAAAATCGAACCGACCATTTGGTTGGTTTGGTTCGGTTTTGTTTATTTTCAAATCGATTAACTTCGGTTCGACTTCGATTGGGACCAAATAGATCGACCACCGACCGATTCACACCCCTATGTAGAATAACATTTTAGGAGTGTCACTAACAACACCATATTATTATTATTTAGAAATAACAAATTGGAAAAGTACTTTAGGAGAAACAAATGTCACCATCTCCATTGCATGACATGTGCATGATTTCTAGTATAAAAGAAAGACATGGATGGGAGAAGCTGATTATGAGAGAGAGAGAGAGAGAGAGAGATGGGAGAAGCTGATTATGAGAGAGAGAGAGAGAGAGTGTGTGTGTGTGTGTGTGTGATGTTGTATTGTTGTGCTCTATGAGGACGACGATCTACATTGGAAGATAGCGGTTGGTATGAGAGAGAGAGAGAGAGAAAGAGAGGGAGTATCACGACCCGCACCCACTGTGAGGGTACGAGAGCGTAACAACGTCCAGCCTACGCCGCAGTGTCGGCGGTAGAACGCTGTTCTAGGTCATGAACTATAACTAACATAATATGAATGCTCTCCATAAGGAGGCCAACACAGAGGTACAACTCAATCACAATCTAGAGATAGAATATGGCACGATAAAATAGATAAGAGAATCCTCAACCGAGGTACAACAGAAATGAAATACAAGTCTCAACATCTCTACAATATACAAACTCTGAATCAAGAACAACAACTAAACATAAAAGGAAAACAGTCTAAACTATCTATACTAAGCAAGGTATCGTCCTTAGCAGCTGCCTGAACCTCCCCTGGGGTCCAGGTCGCGAGTGTCAACTAGGCAAACTCCAAGTAAGGGTACAGGGTGCCTCATCATCCTCTGTAAAATTTTCAACAGGTCCAGTCAGGACGGGAGCGAGCACAAAACATCTCACGCAGTTCATATCATGTTAGAAAATATAAAGCATGCAATAGAGTAAGGTACATGAAACGCTGAAAGTAAGAAGTATATGAAAAACAGTAAAGATTTGATAACAGGAAATATCTAAATATGATAAATAAGAACTGTAAGCCTACTGTAATTTAGAGTACAATATGGTTATGTAAACGGTCTAGGAAAATGCAATGGTAACTCCATTGTACGTGGGTGTACAATAGACATATACAATAGTTATACAATGTTGTACAATAGGATTTGATTACATAACCAATTCTAATCCCCCTCCCCAAATTAATACGTAAGGATCTACTCCGGTTACGTTATCTTGCACAATAGTGTACAATGTTATACAATAGATGTACAATATTATACAATAGATGTACAATATTATACAATAGATGTACAATGTTATACAATGGATGTACAATATTATACAATAGATGTACAATGTTATACAATAGTTGTACAATGGTCTATCCCTGGGACTCATGTGATACTGAGAGTACAATATGCACAAGGAGTATACAAGGATATGGGTATTCAATAAATACAATATGTAAGTGAAACGCACATCACAATATGTATTTAGTGAATACAAGGAGATAACATCTCAGAAGAAGATCCGTATAGTACCAATCCGTGATAATGATCGTGTCAGCATCAAGTACAGTAATCTAGAGCAAGAATATAAATCCAGACAAGTATAAAACGGTCAGAGAATATACTCGTCTCGTATCTGAATGTCTGAAGTAAATGTACTGTCCGAGATGAGGTACCTGACTCCTAGTTAGAGCAACACAAGTCAAGATGTACACAGGGAATGATAAATATAATCTACAATGCATCTGCATGCTGTCTAGGTCAAACTAGACTAAAGTCAACACTTGGTCAACTCCAGTCAACTAGACTAGTCAAACTAGGTCAACTAGGTCAAATCCTAGTCCAACAAGTCTAATAAGTCTCACTTGGCCTAACCAAGCCTAGTCTAGCAATCACACACCAATCACAAGGCTATACAAGCCAAACACAAGCCATCACATTCAATATTATACATAAGAGAAAGGAAGCTAACATGTAAAGCTATGTGTGTGTGTGTGAACATGGAGGTGTACATGAAAAGAGAATTCAACACTAGGCCCTATATCACATATATGTATATATAACTATAGGAAAACTCTATTTACCACATTAACACATTTAGCCATGTATAGTATATATATATATATATATATATATATATATATATATAGAGAGAGAGAGAGAGAGAGAGAAGAGCATGTGTATGTGTTCATGGGTGTGTGTGTGTGTCATGAAAGTGCACAAGAACATGTGTGTGTTATCATGGAATGAGTGTTAGGCAATGTGTGAGTGAGAGTGTCAATGAGTGAGGGTGTGAGGGTTATATAGTATAGTGTGCATTGTGTGTGGAGTGATAGTGAGGCATGACAGTTGTGTAGCAAAGTGTCAATAGGAAGTTAACATTCACATATATGAGTTCTCATGTATCGCTTATTTAGTGAAACAAAACTAAATTCCAGTTTTATTCCTAACAAGGCTACATATATTACATCTATTATTACATTACATTCATGCTTGCATTCATTCATCATTCATTTATTCTCTTGTACCACTATATGCACCATACATTACATACTATGGAACCTACATATTCATTACAAGCCATACTTATACATGCTTACATTAGATAGGATACTTACATCTCATACATCATTTATTTAAACATTTACTCATGCTTGCATTCTCTATTTAATTACATAATATATATACATTAACATGGGTTAAAATCAAATAGAACATTATATTACACACAAGGGTGCACAAAATGCATATGCCGAATAGTAACTCCTACTAATAATCAATACTGTACCATCTCAGCATGAATTAAAATCTAGGATTAAATTATGTTATAGATCTATGTGTTAGCTTTCCGAAACTTCAAACGGATCGCGTTTTCGTTTCCGGAAACTCCCGGAATCGCGAAAACACCGAGAACGCGTTTGTCTTTCGTACAGCTGACACTCAAATAATTCTCCAGAAAGTTACAGAAAGAATTAGGCCTATTAATATATGTTTTTGGAAAGCTAACTTCAATACGCTTCTTTTAAAAAAAAGGGAGATTAAACCGAGCTTTGAGCTAGAAGTTATGACATTTCTAAGTTAGGGCTGAAATTAAAAACGTGGATAAAAATCATGACGGATTTGGGTAGTTTGAGACAAAAGAACACAAGTATATAACATAATATATCAAGAACTCACTCTCTACACTAATATATATATATATGAGACACTATAGAACACATCTCCAATACAAAAATATGAGATTAAATATGTAATAATTCATTCATACATAACAACACATAGTGTGTCCAAATTTGGGATTTTCCCACATGGACACAACCACAACACAAAGGACACTCCTATGACCTCCAAATAGACACGAAATGGACACAAATGGAGATGCAACCATGGGGGTCATTCCTATGGGTTCAAAATAGACCTATATGCATGAGAAGATGAAAAGGAGAAGGGATTTATACCTCCCGGTAGATCGAATCGAAGAGAAGCCTTCCCGGAGCGACACCGACACGTAGAGATTCCAAAAGGACACGAACGAGCTCCGAATCCTCCCAAACTTGGGTAGCTTCCTCCTTGGCTAGAATGGAGAAGGAAAGAAGAAGATTTGGTGGCAAAATGGAAGGATTTGGTGGAGAAATTGCTAGGAATTGCTCTCTAGGAATTTGGGGAAGAACAAGAGAGAGAGTGTGGATGAGAATAATGAAATGAACTTGAGCCTATCCTCTCCCAAAGTGGCTGGCCATATGGGGCTATTTGTCCTATTATGGTAAGGTCCAAAATGCCTCCACTAACCTATTCTATGAGTATTAGGAAAGGGCTAATTGGTTGGGGCTAAATTAGTCATTCTAAAGTCTCTAATCACACTAACCTTATCCATAATAATTAGTCTAACCTCTAACTAAAATATTTCTATCATGTGGACTAAATTTAATATCATGTGGGCCATGTCTAACTAGTGTGTGGGTCCCACTAGAGTCAAACTACCCCCGGGTCCCCGTTTCAAGTCGGATTGAGTTGAAATTCGAATCCGACTCAAATAACCCCAAAACAATATCATAAATAATAAAATGATATCAAAATAATTCAAAGAGGTCAAATGCAAAAATATTCTTAGGCCAAAAATGACATTAAAATATCATAATCACATGGTTAGGCTCTAGGTCAAACAGTCTCTAGGGTTTCACTAGCAAAACGTCAAAACCACAAGTCATGAATTTAAATAGTTTAAAATAATTTAAAAATTACTAAAAATCATAATATAAAATAAATATTATTAAATAATAATTATAATTATAAAATTTCAAAATTACCCTCATCTGGAAAACTGGGTGTTACAATCCTACCCACCTTATAAAAATTTCGTCCTCGAAATTAAGATGATCGCACCCTTTTCTAGGCCGAACATAGACAAGGGTCAATCACTAGTCAATTTCCTCAACATCCTAGTACTTGGTCATCAGCTGGTAAACTTCTTAGGACTTTTACCTATGCTAGCTACCTAGTGTTGGCAACTAGGGAAAAGAAAACTCTATAATAGACTAGCTCTTAACTTCCAAATCCTATCAAGTCACCCATAACTAATTTTCCACAAGCTAAGCACACCAATCCCAAATACCACATATATATATATATATGCTCAAGAACAACAACCCATCACATATATCCTAAGTATATCATCTATATATATAGACCTCTTAGTCCTAGGTGAAACTACAACTATGCTCAAGGGCAGGCTCTGGTTACTGGGTGCCTTACTGGAAGGGCAAAGGAAAACAATAAATAATCATCAAGGTTGTATGGCATACTAACATCCTATACGTAACTGGTTGGTATCATAATAACAGGGAATTATCAGCAATGGGTTACTATTCTAGCACCAATGCTAACTATCACCTCTAGGGTATAGACACTCTACAAGTCACCATATCTATATACTATGAAGGAACTACCTATGAACAAGCTCTACAATCTAAATATCCCTACTCCTAAGTCATTTATAACAACAAAAAGGGTATGATGTTTTAAACATTCTTAAGATACAATCTGCTAATCATATGCGTCTGTCCAAAATTATGTTGTCCAGAGTCTTCATCATACTAGTGAGCAAGGCTACGATAATCACAGAGTCCTTGACTAAGGTACGTACCTCTAGGTTCATGGTATTTAAAATTTTCGTATAGTCGCATGCGACGGCAAAAATCTTAAATTCCCATACCCAAGAAATACATCTGAAATCTGACTACATGTCCTCACTATGCCAACTAACACAACTATCAAAGATCCTAGATCCCATGATTTAGGTGACCTAGCCCATACGATTCTGAAGAAAAACATCATAACAAAAGAACAACATGACAAACTTAATAAATCAGCAAGGAACAGATGGAATCGGATTTCAAGGTAGTTATAAAAGACAATTCCGGGAATGGAATTGAGAAGAACGAAACTTGCAGCAAGATCTCCAATGGTCTGTACATCCTTGACTGTCCTGACGATAGCTCTCCCTGCTGGTTTCCCCTGGTCTGCTGCTGATGCTGCATGAATCACCGCTGCTGAGAGAAATCAGAAATGACGAAAGAAAATCTCTGTACAGATAGAGGTGCACCTCCAATGTAGCAGATACGCCAACCTGAGTCGGCACAACAGGAGCTGCGGTCTCGAGGCCCTGATGAACAGGACGAGAGGTGGCCAGCCTCTCGATAGTATCCCCCGAACCGAAGTGATGAGATCCTGTCTTCATAACCATCATAAAAACAGATCAAAACAAGGAGCAATTTCTGAGAATGAAACGAAAATTCAAAGGAGGACAGTTTATATTCAAGGGAAGTCAATAAGCAACAATTTTAGACAAAGGAATCTGATTAAGAGTTTTTCCTAATGTGATTGAGTACCTCTAAAAATAATCATAATCCTGCTGCAGGCTGTAGTGATACTCTAGTTCGAATACCACTACATAAACTCGACCTGCATGGGCCACCACTAAAAACGTGTCACGACCCGCATCCACTGTGAGGGTACGAAAGCGTAACAATGCCCAGCCTACGCCGCAGTGTCGGCGGTAGAACGCTGTTCTAGGTCATGAACTATAACTAACATAATATGAATGCTCTCCATAAGGAGGTCAACACAGAGGTACAACTCAATCACAATCTAGAGATAGAATATGGCACGATAAAATAGATAAGAGAATCCTCAACCGAGGTACAACATGTAATGCCCCGCTCCGTACGGCGCATTACGCTGAAACATTGACTCAGCGAGTCGCGTTGACCCAAAGGAATGTATCAATGCAAAATGATACGAGAGTTAAGTTGTCCCGAGCAACGTATCGAACTAAGTCGATGCGAAGAGTTACGTCGACCCGAGTAATGCATCGGACTATGTCGATGCGAAGAGTTGCCTTGTCTCGAAGATATGCATCGAGTAAATCGATGCGTAGCGCCGTATTGCCTCGGAAGGATGAGCGCGTTGAATCGACTCGAAGATTCTAAGAAATCGAATCGACCAAGGCGCAAGTCCGAATCGTTGAAGTATTGATTTTAGTTGGTTTCGTGTGCAGGTTATACTTTAACGGGAAAATATTAGAGGTCGATCTTTTGCAATATTTAGTAAGGGGTCCACGAAATCAAATCGTCGCCTTGCGACGGGCCGAGACTTGGGCACGCTAAGGCAAATCGGACGTATAACTCAATGAAGCACGAAGTGCTCGAATGGCTAAGTCAGGAGAGTGGCCGTGCAACAAAGTTATGGAATCGAGCCGCATCGGCTCGGCGAAACAACGAAGGCATATCGACTCAAGGTGGGAGTATTGACTTCTTTTTACTCCTTCATTCGATAAGTCAAATATATCATTGTATGCTAAGTTAACCTATCGACGCCACGGGCGTGGCCGATCGGAGATAAAATCATAGTGTGAGTCGAACACTAAGTTAGAACAATTGAAATGAAGCGTGCATCAATATGCACGAGTCGCTATGGGACATTGGATATCGCTAAGGCGAGCGCCTCGGTGCACAAACCGCAAGAACATGGGATAACTGTAATCGGCGAGTGCCTTAGTGCACGAACCATACCGTACCTTTGCTGCACGAGTTAGACGGCTAGAACATTGAAAGACAATAGGCGAGCGCCCTAGCGCGCAAGCCCCGAACATTGAAGGCTAAGTTATAGAACATGGGAATATGGTCGGAACGTGCCTACGTGCACGGGATAATAAAAGATGGCTTCGTTGCGAGAGAATACAGTTGTGGCATGAATATGGCAGAACTGTCGGATATGACATGGTGCCTCGAAAGGTGTTCAAGACCTTCGGGTCGTTCAGTTGAGGAGCATTGAGTTGAGGCACGATGCCATTGAAACATTGAAACAAAGCAAGAAACGTAAGAACATAGAAAGTTAACGAAAGAGACGCGAGATGATAAGTCTGAGTCTCGGACTCAAGACTATGTTTGGTTATTTGAATTTGATGGCTTGAATGATAGGGCGTTGCATGGTCGATTGGAATGGGCTCGAGATTAATGTGATAATAACTCGTGCACGAGTGTTTCCCCCAATCGGATAGATACCGGATGCGCCCCGGAACCGATTGGCCGCGGAGGGATTCGAATAATCTTTGTAGGCGCACATCTAACTAGATGGGAAAAGCCGCAAATGATGGTATGCAGCGGGAACGTTTCGGTTGTTTTAGGATTGTGACCCAACCCGTGAAACGCCGCGCAGCCCAACCAAATAGTGAGAAAAGAAGGAGAGAAAAGAAAGGAACTCCTTTAGTCCATTCCGGCGCGGATACGCCAACGACCTTCATATAGTTAAGGAACGATGGATTGAAAGTGTAGGCGCGTATGCGTCCTGCATAGAGATCCTGCTTAGAGATGCACATATAACATGACAGGGAAGGATTACGACGTATTCACCTTGCGTCGGTGCAAGGGCGAGTGCGTCGACTTGGTAAGTCGCGCCACGAATCAAACACGAGATTGCTTGTTTGCTTGTCTATTCAATATGATAACATGATGCTATGATAACATGCTTTACGCTTTCAAAGATGCCATGAAATTGACCCTAAGGAGAACATAGCAAGATCATAAGCTAAGTTGCATGATTCAACATAAAGATTAAAATGTCGGTTTGGAAAGATGATCTTTGCTTCAGTACATGCGAGGACGAACGTACTGATCCCCCACCAGCTTCATGCAGGGTGCAGGGAATGGATGGCTCGCGGCGAAGCATTGCTTGAACGTGTTGAGGCTCGGAATGCCGAAGCGCATTGAAGCGTGCGATCGCATTGATGCTCGGACTACGCAGCTGGATTGATGCGGCCGAGATATAGAAGGCATGATGTATGGAACGGTGAAATCCTTTGTGGGCAAGAGAGAACCTGAGTGTTGTAGCCAATCTGGCATATATTGTTAGGCTATCAAAAACCTTTGTAATCTCAGTTTCGAATATCAATAAAGGGAATTGTTTCGTATACTCTGTTTTCCTATCGTTGTAAATATCGAATCAAAAGATAACCATTTGAGAACTTGTCATCTTGCCTTGCACGAGCGCAACTCCAGGCTCGTGCGGCATCACGCCCCCTGCGAGGACGATGATTCGGGTAATTCTGGGTCGGGGCGTGACAAATTGGTATCAGAGCTCTAGGCTCAATTTCCTCTGGACGCTTGCTTCATTTCAATTCCAAAATGTTGCCCACCACCAATCGAAATCACTCTTGACTCTACTCGATACCGCACTGGATGTTCCATACAATAAGTCTAATACAAACCATGTAATTTTGCCGCGTGTTGTTTGGAAATTATATGGTGTTCGTTGGAAAAGTCGGGAAAGGTTTGTTGCTGCAAGTGCAACAAGTTGCGAGATGTGAATTCAAGGATTTGTTGCCGCGGATGCAACACGTCGTGAATTATAATTCGAGATATTCGTCGGTTGCAACGAACGATACGAAAAATGTTGGTTACATCGATACAATGATAGTCGTGGAATGTTGCTGCAGCAATTGCCATGCGTTGATTGTAAATGATGCGTTGAAAAAAAAATGAAAGTTGATATGGAATGTGTCGAACGGATTCACATATCGATTTCGAATGTGCGTTGCGATGAAAAGCGATAAGTCAATATCGAATGTGTTAAAACGGATTGTGCATTGACTTGGAAAGTCGAGAGTAATTCGTTGCACGAGGTACGGTAAATGTCGGAAATGATCGTTGCACGATGTGCAACGCGTATTGAATGTAAAAATTATTGCACGTGGTGTAACGCATATCAAATTAATCGTTGCACGAAGTGCAAAGGAAATTGGAAATGAATCGTTATACAAAGTGAAATAAAAGTGTCGAAAATAAATCGTAGCACGATGTGCAACGCGTATCGAAAGTAAAAATTTGTTGCACGGGGTGCGACGCATATCAGATAAATTGTTGCACGAGATGCAACGTAAGGAAAGAATTGAATTCATAAATCGATAGAACAAATCGTTCGGTTGCACACCAAACTTATGTTGGCAAGCGAGAACATTGACCGAATCGTGTCGAATTTTGATAGAATCAAAGTTACGGTTGTGATCAAGCACGATCACTGCGGAAATCGTGAGTCGGAAGAGAACGTTGGCCTATACTAAGTATAACGCGAGGGAAATGGCTTGAACTCCGAGTGGTATATGCCATACCACGTAGGCGATGAATGACTCAATTTCGAGTGGTATATGGTATAGCACTTGTGCGATGAATTGCATCGACGCGTTGTGAAAATTGCGGAAGGTTTGTCCGCAACAGACGGGAGAGTACCGAGACTCGATTGAAAATTTGTATGACGGTATGTTTGTGCAAGTGATCTTCAAAAATCGGTTGGGACGGTAAGGCGAGACTCGTATCGATGAACGATACGTCGGACGGAAGTTATAAGTTGGTCGGACGACCGAGACTAGCAAAACGGTTATGCCTTGACGTAATAATCTGATCGACGGGAAAGGAAAAAAACTCGAGCTTACAAATGAGTCGCATGACTTGCGATCTCGGTATAAATGTTGGACGAGACGAATCGAATCGCACGTATTGCAATTTCGATAGGAATGTTAGGCGATGCGAATTGTAATCGAATTGCACGAATTACGACTTCGGTGAAGAGTTGGTTGACGTGAGTAATCGTGCCTAAGAAATAGTTGGTTACGCTACGGCGACACTCATTTGAGTACGACTGGAAAACACGCGAAACTTAGAGGGCGTGATCGTATAACTTGAGGGCTCGATGTTGGATAATTGGTAACTCAGTTACGCGATCAAAGTATAGCGGGATGCGGCGAATCGGAGAACGAGTAGATGCGTATGGAAAAGTTCGTTGCGAACTTGGAAGTATGTAATGCAAGGAGTCGATGTTGAAGCGGGTTCAAAGTTGACCCCTACGTTATCAAAATTGATACGGCGTATCGAGATCGATACGTAAGGAAACGTAAACACAATGTGACAATACAAAATGGAGTGCGCCTTGCGCTATCAAAATTTTGTAAGTAAGGATACGAGAATGAACGAACTTGGTTGATCGTAAATTTTGTGATTGATCAAAGACGAGACTATAAGTCATCGACGATTGCTCGATGCGTATAGCATCTCGTGTGTCGACCCGCAAATAAGATAGACTCAAACTTGATGCGAATAGATGTTTCGTAAATTGCGGAATCATCGACGGCAGTGCATGACTTGACTCGGAGGATAGTTGCGCATCAGTTGCGCCGATAGAAATGGTTTGTCCGAAATTGGGTAGTCACATAGAATCGTCGGAACGTGATTTGGCTCCGAAATAAGATATAGCATGGTTCATAGTAAACTGTCCTTCGGTGATGATCCACAGTTATCGAGCGTAGCTTCGGGGCAGCGGACCCTAGAAGACTTGACCGCCAAATCGAATTGAATGCTGCAGACCGTAAGATGACCCATGCGATATCGCATATGAGATTATACCGATAACAAATATAACACGGTGCATGTTGACGATAAGTCTAGGCAATTGCGAGGAACGTGCTATGCACGAGAGGGAATAATAAGAAAATGACTTACGAGTCATGTTGTTAGATTCGGATTCACCTTGCAATTGAGCTTGCGTGAATCGAACTTATATTCGATGTTGCGAGATGGATAAGTTGGGAATTTGGCTAGTGAATTCCTACTCGTTAGGAAATTGAATGTAAGACGCATCGTAAAGACCTTCGTGCTAAGGCGATCGTTGCCTTGAGCACCATCGCCTTGATGTAAACTTTCGTGTCGGATAGATTGTGGCCTTTGTGCAATGTCAATTTAAACTTGCGTCGGAAGAATCTGAGCACGGTGCCTTGGAAAGTAACCTAGCGGGCGTAGCCCTGAATGTTGATGCATTTGCAAGTCAACAAAGAAAAACGTATCGAGACAAGTTGCAAGCGAGACTTCGGAAATAGTTGGACAGCGACGTCGAACGCAAGGCGTTGCGGAGACTCGTTGTGATTGGATGCGCGACGGCTTGACGCGACGCATAGAGTTGGTAGTCCATATGAAACATACGAAATGAGGAATGCGATTTTGAATCGCATAGCGTTATGTAATAAAATTTCGAGAACAAGTACTATGGATAAGTCCGATCGAGAGTACGAGATGGCAAGCATAGGATTGAAATTTATCTGTCAGCTTTGTTCCAATTTGCTACGACTGGACTTGGTCGAAATACACATATCTTCGGGACGCCTTGAATATAGGTACGAATCCAAATCAAGTTGTATCCAAATTCAAATCGAGCTGCAGGGATGACTTTGAAATGCTAGTGAAAAGCTTGCGAGATATTATGAAATCGAACATCATTTGTGGGGCGAGATCGTGAAATGATCTATAAAACACTTAGTCGGAGTGTTGGTTTTGGTTCGAGGACGAACCTTGTTTTGAGTGGTATATTCTGTAATGCCCCGCTCCGCACGGCGCATTACGCTGAAACGTTGACTCAGCGAGTCGCGTTGACCCAAAGGAATGTATCAATGCAAAATGATACGAGAGTTAAGTTGTCCCGAGCAACGCATCGAACTAAGTCGATGCGAAGAGTTACGTCGACCCGAGTAATGCATCGGACTATGACGATGCGAAGAGTTGCCTTGTTTCGAAGATATGCATCAAGTAAATCGATGCGTAGCGCCGCATTGCCTCGGAAGGATGAGCGCGTTGAATCGACTCGAAGATTCTAAGAAATCGAATCGACCAAGGCGCAAGTCTGAATCGTTGAAGTATTGATTTTAGTTAGTTTCGTGTGCAGGTTATACTTTGACGGGAAAATATTAGAGGTCGATCTTTTGCAATATTTAGTAAGGGGTCCGCGAAATCAAATCGTCGCCTTGCGACGGGCCGAGACTTGGGCACGCTAAGGCAAATCGGACGTATAACTCAATGAAGCACGAAGTGCTCGAATGGCTAAGTCAGGAGAGTGGCCGTGCAACAAAGTTATGGAATCGAGCCGCATCGACTCGGCGAAACAACGAAGGCATATCGACTCAAGGTGGGAGGATTGACTTCTTTTTACTCCTTCATTCGATAAGTCAAATATATCATTGTATGCTAAGTTAACCTATCGACGCCACAGACGTGGCCGATCGGAGATAAAATTATAGTGTGAGTCGAACACTAAGTTAGAACAATTGAAATGAAGCGTGCATCAATATGCACGAGTCGCTATGGGACATTGGATATCGCTAAGGCGAGCGCCTCGGTGCGCAAGCCGCAAGAACATGGGATAACTGTAATCGGCGAGTGCCTTAGTGCACGAACCATACCGTGCCTTTGCTGCACGAGTTAGACGGCTAGAACATTGAAAGACAATAGGCGAGCGCCCTAGCGTGCAAGCCCCGAACATTGAAGGCTAAGTTATAGAACATGGGAATATGGTCGAAACGTGCCTACGTGCACGGGATAATAAAAGATAGCTTCGTTGCGAGAGAATACAGTTGTGGCATGAATATGGCGGAACTGTCGGATATGACATGGTGCCTCGAAAGGTGTTCAAGACCTTCGGGTCGTTCGGTTGACGAGCATTGAGTTGAGACACGATGCCATTGAAACATTGAAACGAAGCATGAAACGTAAGAACATAGAAAGTTAACGAAAGAGACGCGAGATGATAAGTCTGAGTCTCGGACTCAAGACTATGTTTGGTTGTTTGAATTTGATGGCTTGAATGATAGGGCGTTGCATGGTCGATTGGAATGGGCTCGAGATTAATGTGATAATAACTCGTGCACGAGTGTTTCCCCCAATCGGATAGATACCGGATGCGCCCCGGAACCGATTGGCCACGGAGGGATTCGAATAATCTTTGTAGGCGCACATCTAACCAGATGGGAAAAGTCGTAAATGATGGTATGTAGCGGAAACGTTTCGGTTATTTTGGGATTGTGACCCAACCCGTGAAACGCCGCGCAGCCCAACCAAATAGTGAGAAAAGAAGGAGAGAAAAGAAAGGAACTCCTTTAGTCCATTCCGGCGCGGATACGCCAACGACCTTCATATAGTTAAGGAACGATGGATTGAAAGTGTAGGCGCGTATGCATCCTGCATAGAGATCCTGCTTAGAGATGCACATATAACATGACAGGGAAGGATTACGACGTATTCACCTTGCGTCGGTGCAAGGGCGAGTGCGTCGACTTGGTAAGTCGCGCCATGAATCAAACACGAGATTGCTTGTTTGTTTGTCTATTCAATATGATAACATGATGTTATGATAACATGCTTTACGCTTTTAAAGATGCCATGAAATTGACCCTAAGGAGAACATAGCAAGATCATAAGCTAAGTTGCATGATTCAACATAAAGATTAAAATGTCGGTTTGGAAAGATGATCTTTGCTTCAGTACATGCGAGGACGAACGTACTGATCCCCCACCAGCTTCATGCAGGGTACAGGGAATGGATGGCTCGCGGCGAAGCGTTGCTTGAACGTGTTGAGGCTCGGAATGCCGAAGCGCATTGAAGCGTGCGATCGCATTGACGCTCGGACTACGCAGCTGGATTGATGCGGCCGAGATATAGAAGGCATGATGTATGGAACGGTGAAATCCTTTGTGGGCAAGAGAGAACCTGAGTGTTGTAGCCAATCTGGCATATATTGTTAGGCTATCAAAAACCTTTGTAATCTCAGTTTCGAATATCAATAAAGAGAATTGTTTCGTATACTCTGTTTTCCTATCGTTGTAAATATCGAATCAAAAGATAACCATTTGAGAACTTGTCATCTTGCCTTGCACGAGCGCAACTCCAGGCTCGTGCGGCATCACGCCCCCTGCGAGGACGATGATTCGGGTGATTCCGGGTCGGGGTGTGACACAACAGAAATGAAATACAAGTCTCAACATCTCTACAATATACAAACTCTGAATCAAGAACAACAACTAAATATAAAAGGAAAACAGTCTAAACTATCTATACTAAGCAAGGTATCGTCCTCAGCAGCAGCCTGAACCTCCCCTGGGGTCCAGGTCGCGAGTGTCAACTAGGCAAACTCCAAGTAAAGGTGCAGGGTGCCTCATCATCCTCTGTAAAATTTTCAACAGGTCCAGTCAGGACGGGAGCGAGCACAAAACATCTCACGCAGTTCATATCATGTTAGAAAATATAAAGCATGCAATAGAGTAAGGTACATGAAACGCTGAAAGTAAGAAGTATATGAAAAACAGTAGAGATTTGATAACAGAAAATATCTAAATATGATAAATAAGAACTGTAAGCCTACTGTGATTTAGAGTACAATATGGTTATGTAAACGGTCTAGGAAAATGCAATGGTAACTCCATTGTACGTGGGTGTACAATAGATATATACAATAGTTATACAATGTTGTACAATAGGATTTGATTACATAACCAATTCTACTCTCCCTCTCCAAATTAATACGTAAGGATCTACTTCGGTTACGTTATCTTGCACAATAGTGTACAATGTTATACAATAGATGTACAATATTATACAATAGATGTACAATGTTATACAATGGATGTACAATGTTATACAATAGATGTACAATATTATACAATAGATGTACAATGTTATACAATAGTTGTACAATGGTCTATCCCTGGGACTCATGTGATACTGAGAGTACAATATGCACAAGGAGTATACAAGGATATGGGTATTCAATAAATACAATATGTAAGTGAAACGCACATCACAATATGTATTTAGTGAATACAAGGAGATAACATCTCAGAAGAAGATCCGTATAGTACCAATCCGTGATAATGATCGTGTCAGCATCAA
The DNA here is from genome assembly GCA_029216955.1 of Iris pallida. NCBI lineage: Eukaryota > Viridiplantae > Streptophyta > Magnoliopsida > Asparagales > Iridaceae > Iris > Iris pallida. Next base: position 20,515,171 of record JANAVB010005597.1, read on the forward strand.
GTACAGTAATCTAGAGCAAGAATATAAATCCAGACAAGTATAAAACGGTCAGAGAATGTACTCGCCTCGTATCTAAATGTCTGAAGTAAATATACTGTCCGAGATGAGGTACCTAACTCCTAGTTAGAGCAACACAAGTCAAGATGTACACAGGGAATGATAAATATAATCTACAATGCATCTGCATGCTGTCTAGGTCAAACTAGACTAAAGTCAACACTTGGTCAACTCCAGTCAACTAGACTAGTCAAACTAGGTCAACTATGTCAAATCCTAGCCTAACAAGTCTAATAAGTCTTACTTGGCCTAACCAAGCCTAGTCTAGCAATCACACACCAATCACAAGGCTATATAAGCCAAACACAAGCCATCACATTCAATATTATACATAAGAGAAAGGAAGCTAACATGTAAAGCTATGTGTGTGTGTGAACATGGAGGTGTACATGAAAAGAGAATTCAACACTAGGCCCTATATCACATATATGTATATATAACTATAGGAAAACTCTATTTACCACATTAACACATTTAGCCATGTATAGTATATATATATATATATATATATATATAGAGAGAGAGAGAGAGAGAGAGAGAGAAGAGCATGTGTATGTGTTCATGGGTGTGTGTGTGTGTGTCATGAAAGTGGACAAGAACATGTGTGTGTTATCATGGAATGAGTGTTAGGCAATGTGTGAGTGCAGAGGCGGAGCCAGGATTTTGGAGTAGGGTGGACTAGCAAATAGTTACTACAAGGTTCTAAAAATTTATGCCAAAAATTCGGCAGAGTTTTTTTTGTAAATTCGATGACTCGACGGAGTTTTCTTTGTAAATTTATGGCTAAAATTTGGTAATGTTTACTTATTGACAATTTTCCACCAAATATAATTGCTTCCATCTGTTCTAAAGATATACTATGCATTTAAAAAAAAAATACTAGGAAGCAAGAATCTGAAAAGAAAAGCCAAAATCTTGAGGAAAAAGAACTTTGCACTCCAAATTGTTAGGCACCAAATAAGGTATGAATATATGCATCCTCATGTGACAATTGAGCAGCTACCTTGAACAACCAAGCAACCTTTAAAGATATATAAAATCAGCTTGTAGAAGATAGTACCTATTTGTCAGGTCAATTTGCAATAGGCTTCAAGCGGATAACTATAAAGAATAACACTTGATTTCATACACAAGATAGAAATTGTACAATTAAATATGTCCATATACAAATGTTATTCCTATAGGGATGAACTCAAAGTACCAAATAAACCTTCATAACACAAGACCTTTGAACCAGAAACTTACATGGTTGAATTTTAATTAATTGTTTCTGGTCCCTCGGATACTGGAAATGCAAAAAAAAAAAAATTCCGCAACAATTACAAAGTTGTTGCATAAATAAACTAACAATAGTTTATCTACTACTACCTAGGTCACATCTACAAAGCAGAGTAAATCAAACAAAAACTGATACAATTGTTCCAAATAGTAAGTACAATGGAAAGAAACCCCATACTGGAGATGAGATTGTGTACACGGTTCATTGGAAACTTGTACTAGACTATAAGTTCAGTTGTACCAGGCTACCTATCACTTACCCAAAAAAAAAATTGCTTGTTATTTTTAAGTTGCACTGGGCTACAGCCCAGTGTAAAGCTAATGTCTCTCCGCCCATGTGTGAGTGAGAGTGTCAATGAGTGAGGGTGTGAGGGTTATATAGTATAGTGTGCATTGTGTGTGGAGTGATAGTGAGGCATGACAGTTGTGTAGCAAAGTGTCAATAGGAAGTTAACATTCACATATATGAGTTCTCATGTATCTCTTATTTAGTGAAATAAAACTAAATTCCAGTTTTATTCCTAACAAGGCTACATATATTACATCTATTATTACATTACATTCATGCTTGCATTCATTCATCATTCATTTATTCTCTTGCACCACTATATGCACCATACATTACATACTATGGAACCTACATATTCATTACAAGCCATACTTATACATGCTTACATTAGATAGGATACTTACACCTCATACATCATTTATTTAAACATTTACTCATGCTTGCATTCTCTATTTAATTACATAATATATATACATTAACATGGGTTAAAATCAAATAGAACATTATATTACACACAAGGGTGCACAAAATGCATATGCCGAATAGTAACTCCTACTAATAATCAATACTGTACCATCTCAGCATGAATTAAAATCTAGGATTAAAGTATGTTATAGATCTATGTGTTAGCTTTCCGAAACTTCAAACGGATCGCGTTTTCGTTTACGAAAACTCCCGGAATCGCGAAAACACCGAGAACGCGTTTGTCTTTCGTACAGCTGACACTCAAATAATTCTCTAGAAAGTTACAAAAAGAATTAGGCCTGTTAATACATGTTTTTGGAAAGCTAACTTCAATACGCTTCTTTTAAAAAAAACGGGAGATTAAACCGAGCTTTGAGCTAGAAGTTATGACATTTCTAAGTTATGGCTGAAATTAAAAACGTGGATAAAAATCATGACGGATTTGTGTAGTTTGAGACAAAAGAACACAAGTATATAACATAATATATCAAGAACTCACTCTCTACACTAATATATATATATGAGACACTATAGAACACATCTCCAATACAAAAATATGAGATTAAATATGTAATAATTCATTCATACATAACAACAACACATAGTGCGTCCAAATTTGGGATTTTCCCACATGGACACAACCACAACACAAAGGACACTCCTATGACCTCCAAATAGACACGAAATGGACACAAATAGAGATGCAACCATGGGGATCATTCCTATGGGTTCAAAATAGACCTATATGTATGAGAAAATGAAAAGGAGAAGGGATTTATACCTCCCGGTAGATCGAATCGAAGAGAAGCCTTCCCGGAGCGACACCGACACGTAGAGATTCCAAAAGGACACGAACGAGCTCCGAATCCTCCCAAACTTGGGTAGCTTCCTCCTTGGCTAGAATGGAGAAGGAAAGAAGAAGATTTGGTGGCGAAATGGAAGGATTTGGTGAAGAAATTGCTAGGGATTGCTCTCTAGGAATTTGGGGAAGAACAAGAGAGAGAGTGTGGATGAGAATAATGAAATGAACTTGAGCCTATCCTCTCCCAAAGTGGCTGGCCATATGGGGCTATTTGTCCTATTATGGTAAGGTCCAAAATGCCCCCACTAACCTATTCTATGAGTATTAGGAAAGGGCTAATTGGTTGGGGCTAAATTAGTCATTCTAAAGTCTCTAATCACACTAACCTTATCCATAATAATTAGTCTAACCTCTAACTAAAATATTTCTATCATGTGGACTAAATTTAATATCATGTGGGCCATGCCTAACTAGTGTGTGGGTCCCACTAGAGTCAAACTACCTCCGGGTCCCCATTTCAAGTCGGATTGAGTTGAAATTCGAACCCGACTCAAATAACCCCAAAACAATATCATAAATAATAAAATGATATCAAAATAATTCAAAGAGGTCAAATGCAAAAATATCCTTAGGCCAAAAATGACATTAAAATATCATAATCACATGGTTAGGCTCTAGGTCAAACAATCTCTAGGGTTTCACTAGCAAAACGTCAAAACCACAAGTCATGAATTTAAATAGTTTAAAATAATTTAAAAATCACTAAAAATTATAATATGAAATAAATATCATTAAATAATAATTATAATTATAAAATTTCAAAATTACCCTCATCTGGAAAACTGGGTATTACAGGGAGAGAGTGATGTTGGGAGGACAAGCTAAGAGCATCTCCAACCCTATTGTCTTGTTAAGTGTTGTGAGTCTTATGTGGCTCCTATGTGGCATGAGCCACAAGACAATGTCTTGTTTATGTGGCAAAATTATATCTCAAAAGACAATGAGATAGAAAAACTCTCTTCAATGCAAAAGTATTGAGGAGACAATAAAAAGTATTTTTTCCAACTTTCAAGGCAACTCCTCCACTTCTTCAACTTTTTTATATAAATATTTCTATTCATAATTGATGATGTGGAGACAAAGTCATTGTGAAGTACATTGTCTAGATCTAGACAACCAACTTCACATTCTCCTTGCCATGTCATTGCCATGTCAATTTCATGTTTTATTCTACATTTGCATTGAAGAAGAATTTTTGGAATGAAAATTTGTCATTCCTATGTGGCAACCATTTTTTCTAAACTCACAATAGGGTTGGAGATGCTCTAATTGTGTTGTAGAAACAGAATCGATGAGGGATGTCACCACCGAAACGATACCATCCAAAAGATAACTAACTACACCTAAATGTCCAATCCATAAGGCTGTGTTTGGTAGAAAGAATGGAAAAGTGGAAGGAAGAAAAAAGAGTAGGATTTATTTTCCTTCCTTATGGAAAGGAAAACTCATTTCCTTCATTTGTGTTTGGTAGCAAGGATAGAAAAGATAAGGGATGTATTTTCCTTTGTTTGTTATGGAAGAAAAAGTGAAAGGAAAGAAAGTAAAAAAATAGGGTTTACCAATTCTATCCTCAATTAATATCATTTATTTACCATTTGACTTCATGAATAATTTTTAAATAATACATTCATATGTGGGTATAATTGCTAATTACTACAAGCATGCACTTTTTCTTCCACTTTTTCTCCCACTTTTTCTCCCACTTTTGGGGGGATTGGATTTCTTAGGTTATGAGGAAAAGTAATCCCTCCACTTTTTCTTCCTTCCTATTTTTCTTCCATATCAAACAAGAGAAAATGAGTCTTTCCTTCCACTTTTTCCTCCTCTATTTTTCTCCCTTCCACTTTTTCCTCCTACCAAACACACCCTAAGCGATTGGAACGAGAACCTCAATCCCACGAAGGTTGTTTCGAGTCCATAAGCAGGGTTAGTCCTAGGGTAAGTCAGACAAAACTTCGGACTTGGACAACCTACACTGCTTGGGCAACCCCCAAGTTCAACGTGATCCCAGTAGAGGTCGGAATTGTGGGTGACCCTCCATGATCGGCTATAATAAAAATCAAGGGACAACCAAAACTAATTCTGGATAGGATAACCCAATCCCGTGGACCGGCCATGTCCATAAGCTATTGGCGTTTACCAATGAAATCGATCCCACCAAGGTTGTTTCTGAGTCCATAAGCTATTGGAGTTTACCAATGAAAGAGACAAACTCAATAGTAACTGAGTCCATAATGGGGGCGGTGATTTATCAGAGCCAAAAATAGTATATCCTTACTCGTCTCCGAACCTGACCAAAAATATTTTTAATCTTCATTCTGGTTTCGTTTCGGTTTTTAAATTTCTAAATCCGCCACCATCCAAATAAATCCAAATTTTTAATGCTTTCTCCTATTCGTATGTAGGACTAAAAACTCTTTCATACTGAATCACATGAACAACAAATTGTTGCTCCCAGATAAATAACAATACCAATAAGGGACACACTAGAACGACATAAGCAACAATGAAACCATCTGAGACCATACTAAACTCATGAGGAATACTTCACATCAATGGTAACTAAACAGTTACTCCTATCATGAAATATTGTCCTTGATTTCTTCCTCTAAATATTATCCTCCAACTCCTACTAAATAAATGGAAAAAATAATATGACCATACTAAATTCATGCGGAATACTTCACAACAATGGTAACTAAACAGGTTACTCCTATCATGAAATATTGTCCTTGATTTCTTCCTCTAAATATTGTCCCCCAACTCCTACTCAGGGCCGGCCCTAGGGCAAGCCCAACAAGCTAGTGGGCTTGGGCAACCCCCCGGCCCTAGGGCAACCAACCGGTCCATAAATTAAACCAAAAAAAAATCATCCAGCAAAAGAAAATGAAAGGAAAGGAGCTGGAAATGAAAGGAAAGAAAAAGGAAAGTAGCTTGAAAGGAAAGAAAATGTGCTGGAGCTCTGAAAGATGATTCTCTTTATCTTCGAATTATTTGAGGGAGAATACAAGATTGTTGGTCTTTACTTGTGGAAAAGTATGATATTTGATGTAGCAGTGTTGTATTATTTTTATTTGAAACATGGTTAACTTTTTTTGGATGGTGGCTTCAGTGCCGGTCTATCGGTCTATCTGATCATCTGTCTAATTAGATTTTTAAGATATCTCCTGCTTAAGTATAGTTCAGTTGTTGTGCAAATATGTGGTTTGCTTCATATAAATGTGAACTTTGTCTTTTTAGTGTATTCATTCTTTTCAGCCTAAAAGGGATTGGGGTGACAATTTTATGAGTTTGTTAAGTTGCTGCTGTATGTAGCATCCTAGAAACAATAGTTTGTCCACTAAATGTTTAAAGCATTCCTTGATACTTTACAGACTTGAAAAATATAGAAAGTCTCAGTTCTATGTGGGTCTATATAGTACATACTCGATCCCTTCCTGTCACTCCCCGTTTCCGGAATGCGTATTTTTATATATGAACAACTCATGTGTATTTATTTAGTATTTATCATGTATTATTCTGTATTTAAATTCCTTTAATTTTATGTTAATTAATTATCTGCTCTTTAAATTTTCATGTTAATTAAATAGCTGCTCTTTAATTTTCATGTTTATTAATTCCCTGCAATTTTATTCCTGCATTAATTATCTGTAATTTATTTTCTGCAATTTTATTCTCTGCTTTAGTTAGTCTTTTCGGGTTGGCCTTGTTGGACCTGAATGAAACCCGGCCCAACACCCCACCTACCACCCTTCATATTTAAAGCTTCCATCTCTTTCTCTCTCCTCATTACTTCATTCTCACCATTACTTCTTCTTCTTCCTCTCATTACTCCCCACCACCTACCAGCAGCAGGAGAAGGCAAGTGCAAACTTTCTTCTCAATCACCCATTTTTATGGTTCATTTCTCTTCCTCTCAAGATCCTGAGAGAGTTTAGTGCTTGGCATATGTGATTTCTGTGGCTTGTTTTCTCTAGATCTAAGTTTGTATTTTCGGCTGTTTATGGGTTTTAAATCCACCAACTTAGCGTGTTTTCGGATCAGAGAGTTCATGTGGTAGAACTGCTCGTCAGTCACGCACACGTCTCTACGTGTTTGCGTGTATTTCTTAGTCACGCTCGCGTTTGCGTGCGTGTATTTCTTAGTCACGCACACATCCATGCGTGCGTGTATCTCTCAGTCACGCTCACGTTCTCATGAGCGTGCGTGTATTTTTAGTCACGCTCACTCCGTGTCTGCGTGTATTTTTAGTCACGCACACGTCTCTACGTATCTGCGTGGATTTTGAGTCACGTTCATGTTCTTACATGTTAGCGTGTATTTTTAGTCACGCTAACGTTCTCACTTGAGCGTGCGTGGATTTTTAGTCATGCACATCCTTGCGTGCGTAGATTTCTTGTCACCTTTTCACGCTCACTTGAGTCTGCGTGAATTTCCCTTCACGCTCACACTGTGCATGCCAGCGTGAATTACTTTTTCACGCTCACGCTGTTACACGCTCACTCCTACTAGACTTGGCGTGACTTTTGGCCTTAGCTTAGACTTGTTGGCGTGACTTTCTAACCTGGGTGTTACTATTTGCTCTATAACTTATTCATTTAATGATGGCATGATAATTCTTCTATTATATCCTTACGCCTTTTGGCGTGAACTTGATAAAATCATGACATGTTAATATTTGTTAAAATAGATTGTTATGTAAAATGCGCCTTGTGTCCTGATTGATCCATGGATACCCAGTATGACTAGAACTTAACCCTGAGAGTTATAGACCCGACCCCATGTAATATTGATGGACTTTCATGCCTTGTCACCATTGATAATAATTATGACATGGACTAAATAATTGATCATGCGTTCCTAGTTGGAACTAAGAGACTGGCTAGTCGTCTTATTGAATGAAATGAATGAGACACGTTCATATAATGAACTATTGTACTCGATTAGCCAATCCTGAATATTGGCATACAGGCACATGCAGGTTTCAAATTATTTATTTATCTATTTTACAAAAACAGCATGTGTACTTTATGGTCAAGGCATGATTACTCCGTGGTTAGACTTGATTGTTGCATCACACTATGTAAAACCTACAACCTAGCCACACGGGTATCGTTGTAGAGTTGCGCATATCGTACCCCGTACGAAAGTACTCATTTGAACGACCATGATCCACGGCATGGAACTTCACGCAACGTAGAAACTATTAAGTTAAATAAAATAATGATGGCATGGAGAGAATGGATTCCCGAGTTCTTACATGGCAGCCCCCTTGGGACTATTAAGTGCCCGACGGGCCGACTGGTTCCCACAGATACGGTAAATCTGTCACACGGGCAGGAAACGGTATCTGCTTATATTATTGTACATGCTATAACGGCGGGCGTCCCGCTGGGACTCGTCTAACTACATGATTGGCGCAATTGATTGATTGGATAGACTAGCCTTGCTTGCACATAGTAAGAACTGAGGAATCCCTAATTGCATAATTTCAGGATAACTTGGGACTCACAATAGCAAGCCGTAGGAATTGATTGGCCGTCCAAGATAATTTGATTGTGTACTGTACTTACTCTGTTACCTAACTGGGATGACCAGAATGTCAGGACATGACGGGCCAACTTCTGTCCTTATTTGGTTGGGAGGTTGGTTCGAAGTGTCGTGATGTTTTGTGAATCCTAGTGGAAAGCGGAGATCTATTATTATATTCTCATACTTACTGGTTTAGTCCTTCATATCGTCCTTCCTTGTGGTACTTGCTATTAGAGGTCTAACCTCTCTGGTTTTGCATGGCCAGATTTAGAGCCGGTCCTCGAGGATCCAGCTTACTTCTACCTCCAAGATGGTCAACACTAGAGGGATGATCGCAGGAGGACTCGAGTGGGTTCCTTACTTCACTGCTCGTTTTGTTATTTACCTTTATACTTAGCCGTTTGGCACCAACATGTTAGTCGGATTGTCTTGTACTTACTTTTACATAATTGTAATTAAGTCAGACTGCAGCTGATAATAATTGTGTACACTTTACTATACCATCTGGCTATATTTTGTAAAGCCAGATCTCTAGAACATTTTGACTGAGCGTTTGGGACGCCTTACTGCTTTATCTTACATGTTCTCTATTTCTGCTTCTTATTTGAATGATTGAGACAATAGATGTGAAGTGACCATAGTAGGGCTTTCATGTAGTATGCACCCCCCTCGTCTGGTTAGACAGCATTGATCGTATTATACGGTATTTATCTACCCGTAATACGTAGCTGGCTGAGTTATTCTCCCGCTCTCCAGTATTCTGGTTCTGGGGCGTGACAAGGTTTTAGTGGTGGCCCATGCAGGTCTGATTTTAGACTTGTGGGGTGTTTTGATTTATATGATGTCTCAATCACACGTGTTCCCCCTTGATCTCATGATTCATTATTCTCAACCCTTGCTTGACATTCCGATATCCTTTGACTTCATTGATCCTTCATGTCCGGTTGTTTGATTGTTCTCTTGTCCCTTTTCTTAGGGGCACTTCGACCGCATCGGTCAGAGCTGGACAGCAACAACAACAGCAGGAGCAACATGGACAACCTGACCCGGTTGGTCAGCAACAAGGGCCAGTACTAACTCAAGAGGCTACCCAGGAAGAAGTGATAGTGGAACCAGCAGCTGGATCGCAGTATCCGGATGTTCCACCCCCACCAACAGTTCCACCTACCCAAGTGGACACACCAGCCCTTCTGGAGATCATGAGAGGAATGATGGCTACTCAGCAACATCAGATGTTGGCCCAGCAACGCATGCACACTCAACTACAAGAGCAGAATGTGCTACTCAACCAAGGATTGCAGACGGCATTGGAAAGAGGAGTGAGGACTGATTCAGGAGCATCAGCCAGGTTTTGCAAGTACAACCCCCGCCGTTTTGAGGACACGGAGGATGCCATATCAGCAGATGCATGGCTTAAGGATATGGAGGCTATTCTGACAGCAGCTAAGGTACCGACAGCAGAACGTGTGGATCTAGTGAAGTTGTTACTTCAGGATCTCGCACGTGATTGGTAGGAATCAGAAAAAGTGGGCATCAGACGTCCTGTGGCTTGGGACGATTTCACTGCAAGATTCAAGACCAAGTACTATGGAGTTGTGGCACGGTTTGAGCTACAACAGAAGTTTATCAACCTCAGGCAGGCCGACAAGACTGTAGATGCTTATGCAGCGGAGTTCTGCAGATTGAGTAGATTCTCCCCAGAGATGGTAACAACAGAGAGCCAGAGGGCTATGAGATTTCAGCAAGGGTTTCATCTTAAACTCTTGCAATTGATAGAGGGGCACAATTACCAGACTTTTGATGAGATATTGACGGCGACTCGAAGGCATGAGATCACCATTCAGAGGCTTGCAGTAAGGACTGGGGGTCAGAAGAGATCCCACAGTCAGATTGAAGGAGGAGGGGGAGCAGCGCCCCGAACAACAGCACCATCCGCTGGCATTCGTATCCACGATGTGGCGATACGAGGACCAGCGCCACCACCCAGGCAGCATCAACAGCAACAGAGGAAGAACCAGCAACCCCCGGCGGGCTGCACTTATTGTGGAAAGATAGGGCACACTAGAGATGTGTGTCGAACATTGAATGGACTGTGTCTGATATGTGGAAATCCAGACCATCGGGTTACCACATGTCCCATGAATTCGAGGTCAGGAGGACCAGGGCAGCAGTTTCCTGCTCTGCCAGCACCAGGGGCAGGCCAGTATCGAGGACCAGCAGTGGCAGTAAGGCCGTTGGCACAGCGTCCGTTAATGACGCAGGCTCAGATATTTCGGCAGCAGGGACCGTCGATGCAGCAACACCAGCATAGACCACCCTAGCATCATCAAGAAAGGGGCCAGCAGCAACATCATGTTAGACCGCAGCATGGAAACCAGCAAGGAGGTCGAAGGCAAGCATTCACTTTGTCTTTGGAGGAGGCATTGGCATCGGGAGATGTTGTGGCAGGTAACATTCTCGTCGCCTCATATCCCGCAGTAGCATTGTTTGATTCGGGAGCATCCCATTCATTTATATCTGCACGATTTGCGACACGGCTAGGAATGGAGTTCGAGGCATTGCCAGGGAGGTTGAATATACTCACTGGTAATGGGCTCGTAGGAGTTAGTAGAGTTATTCTAGCGTGTAGCGTTGTAGTCTGTGGACATTCCTTACCCGCCCGGTTGATAGAATTTCCTGTCGGAAATTTCGACGTTATCTTAGGCATGGACTGGCTGAAAGACAGTCATGCGACAATAGATTGTCGTAGAGGGAGTGTATCTTTTGATATTCCAGGCATGGAGCGGTTCACCTTAGTCAGATCAGGGGCAACTCAACAAGAGCAGGGAGTAATAACGGCAATGGAAGAAGTTCAGATTCCGAAGGTAGTTGAAGAATTTCTAGACGTATTTCCTGAAGAACTTCCAGGTCTACCACCAGTTAGAGATATTGAGTTCAGCATAGAATTGGCACCAGGAACTAAATCGATATCAGATCGGGTTTACAGAATGGCGGATTCGGAGCAGGCCAAGGTATATGAGCACATAGAGGAATTGAAGGAGAAGAAGTTCATCCAAGCTAGCGTGTCACCATGGGCAGCACCAGTGGTACTTGTGGGGAAGAAGGATGGGTCATCCAGATTGTGCATTGACTACAGGAAGCTTAACACGGCGACAGTAAAGAACAAGTATCCACTACCCAGGATCGACGACTTATTTGATCAGTTGAGCAAAGCTAGAGTTTTCTCCAAGATAGATCTTCGTTCAGGGTACCATCAGGTGAGGGTTCGGAAGGACGATATTTCCAAGACAGTATTCAGGTCGAAGTATGGGCATTATGAATTCTTAGTAATGCCGTTTGGTTTGACCAATGCTCCAGCAATATTCATGGATTTGATGAATCGTATCTTCATGCCATACTTAGACCAGTTTGTCGTTGTGTTCCTTGACGACATTCTCGTATACTCAGCTAGTAAAGAGGAGCATGAAGACCACCTCAGGAAAGTGTTGCAGGTTCTGAGAGAGAACCAGTTATATGCCAAGCTCAGCAAGTGTGAGTTCTGGACGAATCACATTTCATTTTTGGGTCATATCATATCAGGAGCTGGAGTAGCAGTAGATCCCAAGAAGATAGAAGCAGTAGAAAGTTGGCCAGTACCCAAGACCGTAGCAGATGTGCGGAGTTTCTTGGGATTGGCAGGATATTACAGAAGATTTGTGTCAGACTTTGCAAGGCTTTCAGCACCCATGACCCGCTTGACTCGGAAGGATGTGCCGTTTGTTTGGTCGGCAGAATGTCAAACATCATTTGAGACGTTGAAGCAGAAGTTGATATCAGCACCTATTCTTACATTACCGGTTGGACCCGGAGGTTTTACAGTATATTGTGATGCATCAGGTAAAGGACTTGGGCGCGTCCTTATGCAGCAAGGAAAGGTGATAGCATATGCATCTAGGCAGCTTCGGGACCACGAGAAGAATTATCCAACTCATGATTTGGAGTTAGCAGCAGTAGTGTTTGCTCTGAAGCTATGGAGGCATTACTTATACGGCGACCGAGTGGAGATGTACACAGATCATAAAAGTCTGAAGTACATCTTTACCCAGAAGGAGCTGAACATGAGACAGAGAAGATGGTTAGAGTTGATCAAGGATTATGACGTAGAACTTTAGTATCATCCAGGCAAGGCTAATGTAGTAGCAGACGCTCTTAGCAGGAGAGGCGGCGCCTTTATGTTGACAACACAGAAGCATATCTTAGAAGACCTTCAGGAGATGGGCATCGAAGTTATACTTCCTAGTGATATAGGAGTTCTAACAAGTCTGCAAGTTCAATCTGACTTAGTAGACAGGATCAAGGCAGCTCAGGCACAAGACCCAAGGATTCAGAAGCTTAGGGCAGAATGTGAGTCAGGACTCAGGAAGGAGATAAGAATTCATGAAGATGGTACACTTAGGTTTGGATCACGTCTATGTGTGCCTAGTGGAGATATCAGACATGAGGTCATGGCAGAAGCTCACAGTTCTCAGTATTCTATTCACCCTGGAGGGACCAAGATGTATCAAGATATCAAGCAGTATTTCTGGTAGAACGGGATGAAGAGAGAGATAGCTAGATTTGTTTTCCGTTGCTTGGTATGTCAGCAAGTGAAGGCAGAACAGCAGAGGCCAGCTGGATTATTACAACCGCTTTCCATTCCAGAATGGAAATGGGAGCATGTTACAATGGACTTTGTGACCGGTTTACCGAGATCACCAAGTGGTAAGGACGCTATTTGGGTGATAGTAGATCGGCTTACGAAAGTAGCACACTTTCTTCCTTTCAGAGTAGGACAATCTACAGAAAAGTTGGCAGAGTTATATATGCAACAGATAGTCAGGCAGCATGGAGTTCCTGTCAGTATTGTGTCGGATCGGGATACCCGCTTTACATCACATTTCTGGAAGAGTTTACATCATAGTCTGGGTACCAAGTTAAGGTTTAGCACGGCCTACCATCCGCAGACGGATGGGCAATCAGAAAGAACGATTCAGACTTTAGAAGATATGTTACGGGCTTGCACTATAGATTTTGGAGGGTCTTGGGAGAGTCACCTACACTTAGTCGAGTTCTCATATAACAATAGTTATCAAGCCAGTATCCAGATGGCGCCATTCGAAGCACTATATGGTAAGAGGTGCAGGTCACCGCTTGCATGGGATGATATCGGAGAGAGGAAGATACTAGGCCCGGAAATGATTGTTCAGACGGTTGAAGTGGTTAAGGGAATTAGAGAGCGACTTCGAGTTGCGCAGGATCGGCATCGTCATTGGGCAGACCAGCATCGTAGGCCGTTAGAGTTCTTTGTTGGGGATCACGTATTCTTGCGGATCTCACCTACTCGTGGGGTCATTAGATTTGGCGTCCGCGAGAAATTGAGTCCGCGGTACGTAGGCCCATTTGTTATCCTTGATCGGATAGGCGATGTTGCTTATCGTTTATCCCTCCCACCTTCGTTACGAGAGGTGCATGACGTGTTTCATGTATCTCAATTACGTAGGTATGTATCGGACCCAAGCCATGTCCTCGATCATTCGGAGCTGGTTGTTGGTACCAACCTGTCTTACGAGGAACAACCTGTGTTCATTTTGGACCGAAGAGAGAAGATACTCAAGAACCGAACAATTAGTCTTGTCCGTGTTGCTTGGGGTCATCACTCCTTGGGAGAGTCAACGTGGGAACGTGAGGATGATATCCGATCACGGTATCCACACCTGTTTGACTCACAAGGTATATCTCTTTCTGTATACCTTGATTGTCTTGATTTCTCATGCTTATCGCCTTATGGATAGAACTACCTGATATCGTAGATTGATGGATTTACATATATAGTACTTGCTTTTGATATGGTAACAATGATTGCTTGCTCACTAGAATTGCTTATATTAGTTTAGCTCTGATATTTCTATCCGGCTTGGATTTGAAATTCCGAGGACGGAATTTTTCTAAGGGGGTAGAGATGTCACTCCCCGTTCCCGGAATGCGTATTTTTATATATGAACAACTCATGTGTATTTATTTAGTATTTATCATATATTATTCTGTATTTAAATTCCTTTAATTTTATGTTAATTAAATAGCTGCTCTTTAATTTTCATGTTTATTAATTCCCTGCAATTTTATTCCTGCATTAATTATCTGCAATTTATTTTCTGCAATTTTATTCTCTGCTTTAGTTAGTCTTTTCGGGTTGGCCTTGTTGGACCCGAATGAAACCCGGCCCAACACCTCACCTACCACCCTTCCTATTTAAAGCTTCCATCTCTTTCTCTCTCCTTATTACTTCATTCTTACCATTACTTCTTCTTCTTCCTCTCATTAGTCCTCACCACCTACCAGCAGCAGGAGAAGGCAAGTGCAAACTTGCTTCTCAATCACCCATTTTTATGGTTCATTTCTCTTCCTCTCATGATCCTGAGAGAGTTTAGTGCTTGGCATATGTGATTTCTGTGGCTTGTTTTCTCTAGATCTAAGTTTGTATTTTCGGCTGTTCATGGGTTTTAAATCCACCAACTTAGCGTGTTTTCGGATCAGAGAGTTCATGTGGTAGAACTGCTCGTCAGTCACGTACACGTCTCTACGTGTTTGCGTGTATTTCTTAGTCACGCACACGTCTCTACGTGTTTGCGTGTATTTCTTAGTCACGCTCGCGTTTGCGTGCGTGTATTTCTTAGTCACGCACACATCCATGCGTGCGTGTATCTCTCAGTCATGCTCACGTTCTCATGAGCGTACGTGTATTTTTAGTCACGCTCACTCCGTGTCTGCGTGTATTTTCAGTCACGCACACGTCTCTACGTGTCTGCGTGGATTTTGAGTCACGCTCATGTTCTTACATGTTAGCGTGTATTTTTAGTCACGCTAACGTTCTCACTTGAGCGTGCGTGGATTTTTAGTCACGCACATCCTTGCGTACGTAGATTTCTTGTCACCTTTTCACGCTCACTTGAGTCTGCATGAATTTCCCTTCACGCTTACACTGTGCATGCCAGCGTGAATTACTTTTTCACGCTCACGCTATTACACGCTCACTCCTACTAGACTTGGCGTGACTTTTGGCCTTAGCTTAGACTTGTTGGCGTGACTTTCTAACCTGGGTGTTACTATTTGCTCTATAACTTATTCATTTAATGATGGCATGATAATTCTTCTATTATATCCTTACGCCTTTTGGCGTGAACTTGATAAAATCATGACATGTTAATATTTGTTAAAATAGATTGTTATGTAAAATGTGCCTTGTGTCCTGATTGATCCATGGATACCCAGTATGACTAGAACTTAACCCTGAGAGTTATAGACCCGACCCCATGTAATATTGATGGACTTTCATGCCTTGTCACCATTGATAATGATTATGACATGGACTAAATAATTGATCATGCATTCCTAGTTGGAACTAAGAGACTGGCTAGTCGTCTTATTGAATGAAATGAATGAGACACGTTCATATAATGAACTATTGTACTCGATTAGCCAATCCTGAATATTGGCATACAGGCACATGCAGGTTTCAAATTATTTATTTATCTATTTTACAAAAACAGCATGTGTACTTTATGGTCAAGGCATGATTACTCCGTGGTTAGACTTGATTGTTGCATCACGCTATGTAAAACCTACAACCTAGCCGCACGGGTATCGTTGTAGAGTTGCACATATCGTACCCCGTACGAAAGTACTCATTTGAACGACCATGATCCACGGCATGGAACTTCACGCAACGTAGAAACTATTAAGTTAAATAAAATAATGATGGCATGGAGAGAATGGATTCCCGAGTTCTTACATGGCAGCCCCCTTGGGACTATTAAGTGCCCGACGGGCCGGCTGGTTCCCACAGATACGGTAAATCTGTCACACGGGCAGGGAACGGTATCTGCTTATATTATTGTACATGCTATAACGGCGGGCGTCCCGCTGGGACTCGTCTAACTACATGATTGGCGCAATTGATTGATTGGATAGACTAGCCTTGCTTGCACATAGTAAGAACTGAGGAATCCCTAATTGCATAATTCCAGGATAACTTGGGACTCACAATAGCAAGCCGTAGGAATTGATTGGCCGTCCAAGATAATTTGATTGTGTACTGTACTTACTCTGTTACCTAACTGGGATGACCAGAATGTCAGGACATGACGGGCCAACTTCTGTCCTTGTTTGGTTGGGAGGTTGGTTCGAAGTGTCGTGATATTTTGTGAATCCTAGTAGAAAGCAGAGATCTATTATTATATTCTCATACTTACTGGTTTAGTCCTTCATATCGTCCTTCCTTGTGGTACTTGCTATTAGAGGTCTAAACTCTCTGGTTTTGTATGGCCAGATTTAGAGCCGGTCCCCGAGGATCCAGCTTACTTTTACCTCCAAGATGGTCAACACTAGAGGGATGATCGCAGGAGGACTCGAGTGGGTTCCTTACTTCATCGCTCGTTTTGTTATTTACCTTTATACTTAGCCGTTTGACACCGACATGTTAGTCGGATTGTCTTGTACTTACTTTTACATAATTGTAATTAAGTCAGACTGCAGCTGATAACAATTGTGTACACTTTACTATACCATTTGGCTATGTTTTGTAAAGCCAGATCTCTAGAACATTTTGAATGAGCGTTTGGGACGCCTTACTGCTTTATCTTACATGTTCTCTATTTCTTCTTCTTATTTGAATGATTGAGACAATAGATGTGAAGTGACCATAGTAAGGCTTTCATGTAGTATGCACCCCCCTCGTCTGTTTAGACAGCATTGATCGTATTATACGGTATTCATCTACCCGTAATACGTAGCTGGCTGAGTCATTCCCCCGCTCTCCAGTATTCTGGTTCTGGGGCGTGACACTTCCCAGCCAAATCAACATATAAAACCTTGAGAATACTTGTGTTCTTATGTTATTTGGTACTACTGAACTAAACAGTCTTAGTTCAGATCTAGTGAGTCCAACAATTAGGTTATCTACCATCTTAATAAGATAATAACCACATTTTTTATGTAGCGTCACTCCTTGCAATAAGGGGCAACCAAAGTTTGTTCCGGCTGGGACAACCCATCATCGTGGGCCGTCCCTGCTCCTACTAAATAAATAAAAAAAATAATATGCTCCCGTGGCTCGATCTACTTATCTTTTGCCACCAAACCAGTGTCTTATATCTTTCCTCGGTAACCAGAAGAGCCACTCGAGTTCGGTGTTGCGTCCGTATACTCAAATTGTCATATGGATAATAGATTACATCCTCCATAATACCCCACGACTGTAATATAATCGGGTTTAAACAAAGTCTTAGATTTCAAAAGAGTCTGGAAAAAAATATCGATGTTCAAGAAATCTATATTTTACACATATTCAAAGAAATTTAGAACCAACAAGTATTTGTCAAAGATGATATTAGCAAATAAGAATAAAAATGATGATGAAAATAAAGATAACATTGAACCACGTATAATCCTTGAATAGTGAAAATGATAATATTGGCCCAAAATAAAAAGGATGATTAAAAATAAGGATCACTTAATCCTTGAATATTGAAAAGGATAACATTGACCAAAAAATGGAAAGATGAAATAACTCTTGCAAAACGTGGAATGTTCAGTCCTCCAATACAAAACCTAAACATGAATAAATCTGGTAGGTTTTAAATATGTGTTTGTAAGAAATGAAAATAATGAGATCCAAATGTATAGAACAATGTTAGTCGCTCAAGGATTTTCGAAATGACTATAAATAGAATATAAGAAAAATATTCTCCGATCGTGATAACCTAGACAAAAAAATGTACATAAATCCAAAGGATATAAATTGTCATATATATATATATATATCCTCAAAGGATTTAAGTTGCCAGGATATCCCTGAAAGATTTTCAAAAAGAGCCATATCTGGACTATAATCATCCGAAAGAATGTGACTAAAACAATCCAAGAAAATGTGATATTATAAGCTCATTGATTATTAGTCTAGAAAAGAATCTAATAATGATCCTCCATGTAAGACATATTTATCAAAAAAAAAGTCTTGATTCGTAAAAAAATGATCGTCTATGTATGTGACATTATTTTCCGAAGAGATTGAAAGTACATCCTGAAGAGAATATCTCCTACTGAATAGAAGATCTCCTGTAGGGATTAGAAATATGACAGTATCTCCTGAAGAGAAACTTTTCGAAAATATAATATTAATCTCCTGAAGAGATAATCTTCCAAAGAAATAAATTTCCAGAAAAGATCTCCAGGAGAAAAAAAAATTCTGAAGAGATTTAATATAAGCAATTGTTATTCATTTAGTACACATAGAGTGGTCAGGTCAATGGAACCTATTTCAACCAAAAGAAGAAAATAATATGTTTTGGGTCCTGAAGTATCATATTTTAAGTACATTAAATTATGTATTGGCATTCACTCAACATAATATATATGAAGTTGCTGATATGCACTTACACATAAACATCAAAATGACATAAAACAAATAAATTATTCTTGGTTTAGTTTATATGAATGTGTTGATCTTACGTAATATGTAGACTCATATATTTATCTAATCCCCTTTAAGGGGATACCACAAACATAGATATATTTTTTAGAACAATGTTGCAAGTATTCCAGAGGTTAATAAAGTAAATCACTACGGCAACATCGACCAATCATCATTGTACTTAATGAAGCAAACATGGAATGTGCATAGCCATAATTTCAATGCTTAAATATACCAGGGGAGTTGCGAGCTTCCAGGAATCTTATATAAAGTCCACAAACTACTCTTCATAAGGATATGGGCGTAATTCATATAAATGTATAAAGTATTGGGGTGAGATGTAATATTCAAGTGTATTTGGGAGTTGAATTTTCACGGATAAAGCCGACAAACTCTTCATAAAGATAGGAGTGTAATGTATAAATGTATAAAGTATTGGATTGAGATGTAATATTCAAATGTTTTCGGGAGTTATTTCTTTTATTCTAATTGATGTAAGAACTAAATGTACTATTTTTTGAATGAAGCATCCTACAGATGCAATGGAGACATCTTGAAATATATCTTTGCGCATTGTACTCTTTTATTTTAATATAATTATTGTCCATTTTTTCCATTGAAAAGTTTTAACCGAGACAATAATTAAAATGATCATCCAAAGAGGAGTGTTGTTATTTAAGATAAACCCAAATATGAATGTCTTTTTTTCTCTCCATAATGCCAGAGTATTCTATTCGGCTACAATTTCTCTCTTTTTCTCTCATTTCAAGTAATAATATTTTTGCAATATTTTTTTCAATGAAACTATAATTTTTCTGTTGTATAGTAATATGGATAGATAAATTACTGAACTCAACTGCTCTTGTGGTCAGCGAGGAGAGGTATAACCTCCTTGGCTAGACGGACGGTCTCAAGATCGAACAATGGAGGAGGTATATGTGTGTGTACAATGCAGCTTATGCAATGCAACGTACACAAAGTTTTGTACATTACTTTGAACATTGCAAAAAAAGAAAAGAAAAGATGAATTCAATATAGTTTATCTTTTGGATAAATTACAACTTGATACCCTCAACTTTGATAGGTACTAACTTAATATCCTCCCTCCAACCTTGCTCTAACGATGTTAACTGAATGAGTAAAATGACAAAAATGTCCCCCCAATTCTCTCTTCTCCCTCTCTCTCACTCAAGCAACCCCCTCCCCTTTTCTTCCGGCACGGGTAGCGGGGGGAAGGGGGGGGGAGGATACGCAACAGCAACGAAGTGGCGGCACGGATGAGGCACAGGGCGGCGCGGCTGCCCGAAGGGGGGGCAGCAGCTGCGACGGGACAGAGGGGGCACGGGGGGCGAGGGCGGGGGTCGCAAATGGCACAGGGGGGCACGGGTGGGGGCGGGAGGCGTGGGTCGGCGGGCGGCGAGGCGGGCGAGGTCGCAGGGTTATGCGGGCCGGGGGGGGTACGCCCGGGGAGGGCGGGGGCGTGCAACGGCGAGCAGGGGCATGCGGCGAGGTCGAGCGGCACACGACGGGGAGCTGGAGGGTGCTCGGGGAGGACGAGGGAGCGTGCAGCGGAGGTTGGGGGTGCGCGGCGGGGAGCTGGGGGGTGCTCGGGGAGGAAGTGGGGGGAGGGGTGTTCAGGGAGGACGGAGGGGGGTGGTGCGGCGGGGCCGGGACGACGGCGGGACCTGCTGTTGCGGAGGAGGGAGGTGGGTTGGAGGGGGGGGGGGGGGGTGTTGTGGGGGTGGAAGAAGAGGCAGGAGGCAGGGGTGGAGGTAGTTTAGGAAAAGAAAAAAATTTGCTTTTTTTTTTTTAACGTAAAATCTAACATCTGTGACCGAAATGTACCAAGTTAAAAATATTAGTTATGAGAGGGTATTAAGGTTGTACCTATCAAGTTAGGGTATCAAGTTGAAAAATTGGAATGAGTGAGGATATCTTTTTGATAGATAATTTCCAATTTTTCAAATTGAATTTTGTTCGTTGTACTCGAGTAACGCTTGAAAAGTCCATGTATCCCTCCAGCGACTGACACACTCTCCCAAAGAAGCCGTTTTTTTAACCCTAATTCTCCCCATCAAACCTTAATTTTCCATCCCCAAAACCCTTGCTCGCTAGATCAGCAATGGCGGGAGGAGGAGGGAGCATACGCAGCACCAACGTCTTCGCGGCGCTCGACTCGCTGAAGAAAAAGAAGAAGAGCAAGGCCACGGCCGGTCAGTCCAGGACTGAGCCGGAGCCGGCGGAGGTCTTCTGGGCGCCGACCCCGATCAAGTCCATGTCTTGGGCCGACGTCGAGGACGACGACGACTACTTCGCCACCGCGAAGCCTCTGGAGAAGTTGCCGGTGACGAAGGAGGAGGAGGATCAGGTTCATTTTCTGGAGGAGGAGGTTGTTATCTTCCCATGTGTTCTATAAATTTGTTTCATTTGGTGATTAAATTGCTCAAAATTTAAGATTTTGGAAATAGTTTTGATGAAAATATTATTTCTTGTTACTTTTCTTCTTTTTGTTAGGGTTAGCTTAAATTGGATGTATTTTTGGGTTGTGGTTGGTCTGTGCAAAATTCAAGTTTTCTTTTCGGAAATTCTGGTAATGGAAGAGGTTGTATTTGTGTATAGATTTGTATATTTTGATTAATTTGATGAAAAAAGCTAATCTTTTTGTTTTGTTTTAGATGAAAGTGTTTAATGAAATTAGTTGTGATTACGTTCATCAGAATTCAGAGATTTTAGAAATTTTGATTTGTTTTGCTAGGGGCGGGGGGGGGGGGGGGGGGGGGGGGGGGGGGGGGGGGGGGGGCTCATATCGTTTTGGCATTGTAAATTTTGATTTATTTATTTTAAAGGTCTTTTCTTTTTGTCTATTTTTAAATTTCAGGGTTTTTAGGTGGAAATTGGTTGCATTTGATTCGATCAATTTCCTGAATATTTACGTATTTTTGGAAATTTTGATCAATTTTGGTAGTGGAGGAGATCGTCTTGTCCCTTGCTTTGTAACTTCTGATCAATTTGAGGGGAAAAAATATTTCTAGGCTAAGTGAAATTGGTCTTATTTGTTGGCTGTGATTGGATGATGGTAGTCCATCTCCAAATAAGGAAATATTGTGATTGAAATTTGACCAGGGGCACCTCTTAGGAATTGCACTCGATATTTTACTGGAAATTTTATTCTATGGGGAGTTTAAGGCTGGTATTTACTGTAAATTTGATTGATTATATTGGGTTATTGAAAATGGGTTGTATTGTGGGATTTGATTGGATAGACATAAGTGGGAGATTTATGTTACACGGATAGGAAGACGAACTGCATGACAGGGACCCAGAATCGCACGATATAAAGATTGGATCGTCCTAGTATATTTTCGTGCTTCTGCCATCTCTGATACATGTCTAACACAAGATGGCACGCACATGACGTCGTTGTTTTGCAGTGTTCATGCTTCCTGTGTGGAGATTTATACTAGAAAAGTAGGATTTTTAGATATATTAGAATTCAAATGCTTGTTAACAAATAAGATTGGGTTTGATAGGGCTTACTGGGGCTGCTTCTGTTTTTATTTTTGAAAAGAAGCAGCAAAAGCTGTTTGGTAACACGGCTTTCGTTTCTTTTTATTAGTCATTTTATTTTTTGTGCAGCTTATGAGAGCAGGAGGAGTCTGCTTTCATAAGCTGCTTCTGCTTTCTGAAAAGCATCAGTGCTACCTACCCATGCCAATGAAAACTGCTACCCTTTGGCTGGTATATTTACTAAAAGTTGGTTTCTTTGTTTTGAGACTTATGGGAAACTTCTTGAACTTATGGGATTTGGTTGAAGGGATGTAAATGAATTTTGTTCGGGAGCCGAGCTACTGCACAGGGGCTTAGGTCAACACTTATATGTTAGCTGGTCATCAATTGGAAGCGGGTAAGATGATGATAAATTGCAATTGATCCAAACCTTCTAAGAGATTTCTAATGCTCATCACAAAAGAAGGCATTATTATTATTTACTTGTGCATGGAACTTTTGCCTTAGAGCATCATTAGTAAGGCCCATCCCATTTTCTAGATTCTAGATTTAGAATGTAGGAGCTCATTTTGTAGAATAGTAAGTCTCATTTCTAGTCCCAATTTCTACAATTTCGGTCCCATCCCACCCATAGGTGAAGGGTTGGGCCTCCCAATTTCTAGATTCTAGATTGTAGGAACTCGTTTTGTAGAATAGTAAGTCCCAATTTGGGGCCCAACTTTCTAGATTCTAGACCTTATATTATTTTTTTTTCCTACATCAATTTTTGACCACACAATCTTTGGGACCGGAGCTCACTTTATCATTTCCTACTATTCTCATACAAATCCAACCTATTCTACATTTACCTTTTTTTTTGAAATTTTGGACCCCAAATTGCATTTGAGAGTCCCAACTACTAATGATGCTCTTAGAGTCATGTAAAATTGGATGGAGGAGAAATAAATGGTACTCAAGATTTTTAAATTCTAATGCTCGTCATGAATATAAGGCAATTTTTTCGTTGACGTGTATATGGGAGTGTACCTTGGGAAATATTACTTATATTTAAAACTTTTGTTTGTTCTTTATGGGTTATGTTGAAATTGGTTGCATTTGTGATTGCAATTGGAAGTGATATAAGTGGAGACCAACTAGTCAATTTAGGAGTTTTAGAGCCCATTCCAAGTAAAGAAATTGGTCGCATTTGGCTAGTATTTTACTGAAAAGTTGATTTTTATTTCTGAGAATTATGTGAAATTCACTGCATTCTTTGTTCTTAATGCGTTTATATTATTGGTACAAGTTACCTGAGGCTGAAATTGACAATTTCTTCTGTTGGTCAGGACATGTCTCATTTTCAGGACATTGAGACTAAGAACACTAGTATTTGTGGGATGTGATTGGAGGAGAATGTAACAGTGTAGTAGGGTTATCGAATTTAATGCCCATACCCCGACAATAAGTTGACTACTATCTTTCTAGAAAATTTCTAGTTTATATAGATGCCTGTCTTCTTAATGTTTTCAGGATTCTCCTGCCATTCCCTAAAATACGAAGGCATATATGGCTGGTATCTTTTAGAACGCTGCATCAATATTCATATATAGCATAGTCTTTATGTTTAGTTTAATTGAGAAGTTACTTTGGATTCATTATTGCTCTCTTGTCTGAGGACTATTAATTTTTTAATTATTTACTTAAAAGTTTGGCTTTTTGAGAGTTATGTCAAAGTTGGAGAATCTATGTTTGGTTGCGTTTGTGGGATGTGACTGGAACATGTAAGCAATATAAATGGAGATATATACTCAAACTAGGAAGATTGTAAAGACTCTATAATTCAAATGCTGATCCCTTAATATGGAAATATTATGGCCATTTATATGGAGGCTGTGGTATTCTTGAAACATTATTAGGTACATACTATTTGTTTGAGTGCATTAATTTTATTTTATGGAGGCCCTCTTCTTACCTTGGCGTACAAATTTTGATTATTTTGCTGATACATATAATTGTTTTTTATTGTCGCCATTCACCAAGCACAAGGAAGTTTTATCATGTGCAGTTACTGAATGCTGAGAAGTTCATTATTTTTTCCTGCAATTCTTGACATGTTAGGCACTATGTATGCTAATGCGTACTTGTTGGTCTCTGGAGTTATGTTTGGTTACTTATAGCATTTATCTAATTCCAGGAACAGAAATTCAGGCAGTGAAGGCCCTCAATAGCAGTTTCAATTGGTTGACTTATCCTATTTCCGTATGACATAATGCAGCCCCGTTTTAAAAGCTTGCGTAAAACATGTAGTGTTTATGTAGATGACTTGAGTTTGTACACTGACTACTTTGTTTTGTGTTGCTCAGAAAAATCATTATGATCTATGTTGCTCTGACAAGTTTCTGGCTTCTCTAGCCCTACTTGAGTGATTGAGTCTTGCGAATAGGGTTGTTACTTTTAAAATGTTGCATACGGTACTCCAGTCAAGAATCATAATATTGAACCCTACTGTATGAGGAAAATTCAGAAATACATAACCGAAAGAGAAAAAAATGAGA
Source organism: Iris pallida (assembly GCA_029216955.1). Lineage (NCBI taxonomy): Eukaryota > Viridiplantae > Streptophyta > Magnoliopsida > Asparagales > Iridaceae > Iris > Iris pallida. The sequence continues at coordinate 20,540,181 of JANAVB010005597.1, forward strand.
ACATACCGTGAGGGTAAGGTTAGTACGGAAGTGGTTCGGGTCATTGGCTTGCACACACATACCATAACTCCATAAGGAGACCAATCAGGTTACGACAAGCATATGTTATTATATAAACACACTATCCAAGGATAAATTGAATATAGAGTTGTCATTATTATGTCAGAACTTATCCTAGTTGTCAACTTGTCATAGTTTATTGGCTCCTTTATGGTAAGTGTTTGTAGGCGACAACGTAAACTGGCCTAGAACTAAGAGTTGTTAAAGGCAACAGAGAGTAATTATTCCATCAACTCTTGTTAATGGAACCCATTCACATCCCATTTATCCTGTACTGCATACCAGGTACATACCTCTTAAACTAAAATGTACCACGAATCTGGTAACTATGGAACAGTCACAACTATAATAAGGTAACATTCACGTGGATATGGACAGAACACGGTGTGGACACGACACAAATGTCACCGACTAATGTGTTGAATGTATTTTGGAGTGTCTCTGTTTCTTGGATTATAATCCTTCAAACTTGTCCCGTCATGATTCAGAAGGATGTTCTACACTTCTACATAGCGTTAAAACAGGATGTTTGAAATGGAAGAGTGCTTCTGGATTGTTTTGTGATCTTCTGGATACTGTTGAAGTTAAAAGGAAAGTTCCAATGTTATACATTGCTCTCATGGCATTATTTGCACCTGGAATGATTTTCCATCTATGTAATTTAACATGTTATCTGCCAGGTTTGTCACATGAGCTTTTTTTTTTTATGATGCCATGTGTGGAGAAATCTAGCCACATTAGTACATTCCAGATAGGGTCTTCAGTATGGGTTTAGCAGAAGTAATTATGATGAGATTTTTGAAAATATTTGCAGCTTAAGTGGTTACTTGTGTGAGCAACCTCAGATCTGGTTTGGGATTGTGCCTATCAGTGTTGCATTATGCTAAACACCGGAAAAGTTTCCTGAACAATAAAGGATCTCTATGGGATCTAACTCGAGTGCTTATCATGGACTTAAATCAGGTTTAGGGCAGGTCCAAGCTTGATTTAGATCTCAATTACAAGGCTTTAGGGTTCAATTTAGAGACCGCGACCTACTATGTCCCGATCCAAGCTATTCCGTCATTGAGATCTAAATCAAGCATATGGCGGTCACATGGCCCTATGTCTCTTCCCAAATATCCTTAGTCACCCCACGAGCACCCCCACAACATTCACAGACAACTGACAACCACACATGCACACACATCTAGAAGGAAATAGGACTTCACATATACATGGTACACATTTTAAAAGACGTTGGTCTCCATATGTGCAAGAAACAATTTTTGGTGTTGAAACTATTGGACTAGGAATAATCCATATTTTGAGGTACTACTGCAAACACTCACTTTATTACCTAGTCTGAGGTAACCTGGATAAAATAGACAACCAGATCACTCTTGTTAAGAAGTTAGGATTAAGGAATGTTTATCAGCTTTAGCTTATTACTTGCGCAATTAAATGGATGACATTATGGGGCATAATCATTGTTATTTCATATTAGTGTGGGTTTGACCCTTTGTCATTACACCAGTTTTTATAATCAGTTATTTGTATAACCCATCATAATGATTTTTTAGTGTGGTACTTCTCCAGTGGTAATGCCTACCAGTATAATTATGTTGGGAGCAATGTAATTCTTGGTCACTGAATTACCAACCAAACTTTTTCTTTCCTCAATCCATCTTCTATGGCGAAACCCTTATAAAATTAACACCTTCAACTATGATCCTACATTTTCTAACTAGTACGCCCATTAGACCACAAATACTCCCATTATGAAGAGTTCATTTCATTTATATACGTTAACCATATTTTCAAATAAAGTTAATTTGGTGTAGTTTTGAGGAACGCTGCTCTTGATTGATCTTAGTTTTGTGTAGTTGCACTTGGTATAACGAAGGATACAGATAACTATGTGACATGCTATGAATTTCGTTGTAAATGTCCACAGTGTTGGTTGCCACATCCCCCCCCCCCCCCCCCCCCCCCCCCCCAGTATTACTATTTTGACCAACATGCATTGTATATTGACGATCGTGAACCTGAGGATTGTTTGGAGCTTATGAATAAATTCATTTTGAATTTTTGGCGATTGTATATTATGGCACTTGATTAATTTTGAATGTAAATTATTTATTATATATTAGTTTCATATTTGTTCCTTAAAAATGTTCCACGTTCCAGATAAACATATTGCATTCCAAAAAAGCATTTGGAAAAAGGCCTATTCCCGACGTACTGCATACCTGACCCCCGTATACTTTCAGTTTTTCTTCGCAATGTGGAGCATTCCACATTCCATGTAACCATGATTCTTCCATAATACTGTCATATATTATTGAATAAACTTAAACATAGCAAGGCAATGATGCTTGTTTAAATATATTTACTAGCATAATTATCTAGTTTCTTATGTTTCTGATATACAAATATTATCTACATGATAACTGATTGTTGAGATGGTTGCAAAGTGATGTTAGTAGATTTATGATGGACTTCATAATGTTTTGCTTTCTTTCCTATTTCCAATGTTGCACAGAACTGTTTCCTTGTGGACTTTATAGCTTCTACTAGAGTGTGCTAGCTGGAATGATGTGCCATATATATGTGATGTAGGAAAGTGAGAGTGACCATGATGATGAACCTGAGCTTCCTGTACCAGCTGAGCCAGTCTTGGAGAAACCTCCCTCTGCTCCAGTGGCACCTAAAGATACAGATAGACAACTGTCAAAAAAGGAACTGAAGAAAAAGGAACTTGCAGAGCTCGAAGCTGTCTTGGCCGAGCTGGGGTTATCTGGAAAAGATAACAGCAAGGGAATTGATGGGCAGGAGGAAGCATATGGTAATGACTATTTTTGGTAACTATTCTTTGATCAATATACATTTTGTATCTATTCTGCATATAAGCATTCACCATGGCCATTTGCCTATCGAATTTGTGGTCTCTCATCTAATCATTCCTCAGACTAGAAAGTTGTTGTAAATTTGACTTGCTGAACAATTTTTATTCCAGGTGTAGTTGAAACTTGAAAGTATGTAGCTAAAATCCTTTATGCATGACTAAGGGAGGGAGGGATGGCGAGGACAGGGTGAGGGTGAAAGGGGGTTGGGGGGGGGGGGGGGGGGGGGGTTGTACTTCCTCTACAAATGCACGAAACACATGGTCAACATTTTTTTTACTTATTCATTAAACAATGATTAAATGGATGTGTCAAGTTCACAAAAAAGTATGTTGCACATACATGAATACGACACGATACAACACATAAATGGTATATCTTTTGGTGTATCCTAGTTGTTGGATCGACTCTGTCATGTACAATACACGCACGGTATAGCATGGCACTGAGCTATGGAGTTACCGTGCTTCCTAGTAGAAAACTTCCTCTTGGATAGGTAAATAAGGCAATTTTATTCCATTACCAAGTTGATTATTCACTTCCACTGACCTCCAGTTTGATGTGAAATGGGGCCTACAAGAATCAATAATTCACATGGTTGATACTTTTTCTTCTTATTGGTAGCCTGGTAAGCAGACAAGTAGGCTGGGGGACAGGTAGAAGTACTAGGTGTAAACACTTCCGCAACAAATTCCATTATGATTTAAATTGTAACCCATAAAATTTGTAACACGTGCAAATGGTTTTAACATTGCTGACTTATTTCCTGAAACCATAAAATGGATGTATCTTGAGATTATGTAGAAATTGCATTAGGTTATGTAAGTAAGGAACCCATATTTAAGTTCCTAGTTTATTATTTACTAGCATATATGTACGTGCCTTGCACGTATTTAACATTCTTTTAATTAACATAGGAAGACTACTTAGGAAGACCAAAGGACAGTCTTCGTAATTACTAAGTTGTTCTTATTAAAATTAATGAACAATTTTAATTAGTATAGATATGCAAGGGTATTTTTGGAAGAAAAATTCCACGGTGAAGCCTAACTTTTGGCTTTATATAGTAGAATAGGTTTCAGCAGAAAATTGACGTGAAACAGGATTGCTGAAGATCAAAAGACTGTATGTAGCAAGGGAGTAATTTTTTGCTCTTTTTATAACTGCATCACCCCTCCCCCCAATTTTGTAACCTATATAAATTTGTCACTAATGTTTATTGCCAGCACCACTCACCGGTTTGAAGCAATAACTAAACCAATTTCAGCAGTTAGGTTGTTGAATCAAGTATTTGAGATACGTACCTTGTCAATATGACACCCTTTTGTAGCGTATATCATAAGATACATTTTCCCACTATAAATTTATTTGGGAACTAATATGGTCTTGCATATATGGATAATTTCAATGCATTGACAAAAAATAAGGATCATCATTAAGCATTAAGTTACAAGTTCATTATAAAGTCATTAATAATGAAAATGTAAAATTAGTATTAGGCAAGTGGTTCTATTATACATGAATATATAATCATTGTATTAACAAAAACTTTAACCATTAAAGACATTCGAAAAAAATGTTATGTTCTATGTTTTATTTTCTAAACAATGTCTAGCTTGTTAAAACCCTAGAAAGAGGTAATAAAGACCAAAACTTTCTCAATTTGGTAGCACGTGTCACGTCCCAGTTCTGTAAAACCGACCGTCCTCGCATGGGCGTGATGCCGTGCGAGCCTAAGTTGCGCTCGTACAAGGCCAGCACCAAATGGCCAATTGAACAACTAAGTGACAGAGTTGTTGCACAGAAGTTCCCAAGCAGAAATATTGAATAAATATAAGATATACAAAAAGTGATTCTCTTTATTGATGTAAAGTATAGGTACAACGGCTCGAAGCCAAGATTACAATCGCTCAAGCGCTCTCTCTCTCTCAATACAATGAAAATCATGCCCTGAGGCTTACAACTTGAAAATGAATACAATAAATGATGTATACATTCTCCATACATTACGTCCCGTATACAAGCAATTCCAAGGTTCGGCCGCCACGCATCCAAGACGTCAAAGCATGCTCCAACGCCTCGACGCATCCAAGTGAACTCTGCACCTAACAAGTTACTCCCCGCACCCTGCAGACAATTTGGTGGGGTATTAGTACATATAATGCATTGGTGGGGAGGTCTCTCGCCCACTTTACAAAACCAGCATGTCTATTAAAGTATTATGTGACTGCATGTCATTATTATGTGGTCTTTCTAATCTTGTCTTATGATCAGTTTCATGGCATATACTAGCAAAGCATACTTGTGTCGCAAAATCGTAACCGTGCCACATAACCGAATTAAACTTACACATACTTACCGTCCTTCCTTCCCTGTTCAATACAAACGATTATCATACTCATAAATCACAACAGTTCGGTACGATGCTAACTCATTCTATAGACCATAAGAATAGTGTCATAAAAAGTGTCTTTACATAAGTCAAATGTTATGCTCAAAATCTGTAGTGTGTAGTGCATTCATTCCCTTATTCAACTAACGACCTGCACACTGATTGCTGCTAGCATGTTGATTTAACCTATAAGGGTCAATGGCACCACAAGCCATCCTGTACTATAGCTTGGTTTAGACGACAATCATTTCAGTGCGAGTAGCGAGTCCCGCTGAAAGTTACCGAATCAGCCGTGCTGGGATCCAGCACAGCTATCATGGTTCCTCCTAGGCCGAATCGGTCCCATGGCCTCGGGTTACCATTCGAGAAACTAATTTTCTTGTGCACAAGTTGTCCATAACTATGCAAGTTTCTACTCGAACTTACCATACTACTCAAGCCATTACTTATCTCAAACCTTTCATCTCTATACAGCTCCCAGTCTAGGAACTGCCTTGATGACCAAAGGCTCCAAAGTCCTTCCATGTTCTACCTCTGAACTCGGAACGACTACTTGATTGTCTTTCTGACTAAATTGAAGGAACCATACTATACCAAGTACTCCAAAAATGTCATAATCTATATGACAAGCATTGCAATCGTGTGAACGTATATACTAGACATCAAGTCGATAATCTATGTGGTAACATAAGATAACTCTACTTTACACAATACATGAATACATAGGGTGAGTGCTAACACGGTGTGAAGTACTATCTAGCAACCAGTGATATTTTCATGTTCTATACAATGTGATACAAGATAAGACTATTCCCTTAGCTATGTGGGTTCATCTCTTTTATTAGCATGCATTACTTAGTGCGTAACGAATAAGCACGTGACATCCTTTTTTTTTTTATTAAGTGTAAAGGCAAGACAGAGACGAGTTCACCGAAGTTACCAACCTAAACGAGGAATTGCCTCGACCGAGTGACTCTGAGCAAGTCACTGCATAGCCAAATTCGAACGTCGTTGCGTCAATGATTCATCTTGTTGAATTGAGCGGAGCTACATAATACACCACTCAAAAAAAGTTTAGTTCTAGAAACTTTTTGAGTACAAACGCATCCAACTACCTCACTCACATACCCAACTTAATCTTCCTTGCCCAACATCAAAGACTACTCGAACACTTCTACTTATTTCGTCAATCTATGCAACGTTCATGCCTTAGCGACTTCCATCGGACGACTATATCATTTCAAACAATCCGACTTTTACCAAACTTAACCATCAAATCCTCTGTCTCTATCCACACTGCGCCTTCGTGCGGCTACTCACAAAACACCTTGCTTAAAGATTACAATAATAACTAACAGGAAGATGGATGCAATTTTCTTTATACTAGAATAAGTAAATTATATACAGTGAATAAGAAAACAGGTAGAAGTTAAAATTACAGATGTACTAAAAAGGTGTGTACCAACACCGATGTCGACTAATGCTTCTGTTGTCGTGGTCACTAGAAATTTTGATGGCGCTATTACCATCCAATGGTTGTTTGTAATTGTTTGGGTGGTAGAGAGAGAGAGAGAGAGATGGAAGGGTATTGAAGAGATGACGATGTTGTTGTCAGAGAGGACGAGACACATGAGATGATGGTGTCTTTGGTGGCCACTAGAAACTTCGATGACTGTTGCAAGTCATCAGGGTAGCTTTTCAGAGACGATGATGAGAGAAGACGAGAGGCTAGGGCTTCTGCTCTTATGATTTGGGGATTTTTGTCTTGTATATCGAGTTAATATCACACTTTTTATGTTGGTGTGTACTTGTTATGGTCAGTGGACCTACTAGCTTACTTTGAAAAATTGCCTGTATTCACACAATATCAGATATGATATTATGGTCCAATCTCGATATGTTGTATGACATTTCAAAAGGACAAATGGTAGTGTGTTGCTTGCCTTTTTCATACATGTTATATATTAGGGATTTGGCGGTTATATAACGGTTAACATAATCCATGTTATATCGTTATTGGCCCATTATGGTAACTGAACATTAGCCGACTTCTGCAAAAATAATCGATTTTTCAATATCGGGTATCAGTTGATATGTCTTATTATATTATCCATTTACTTTCTATTACCAAGATAGTTCTTATTTTCATGCTCTACTCTAAAAAGTTTTATGATAGAATAATAAAAATTCGAAGATTTCTGACTCTTCAACAGCTAAAAAAGTGTGGAACCACTTGAATTTTGGTTTAGAAGATCCCAAACAGAATTCTTTCCTTGTGGACGTCTTTTGTGTGGTTGTATTACATCAAGTTCAATGTAATGGATCACCATTCATTGGAATTGTTGGATAGCGCACCATATACTTTGTAGTTATTGAATCACAAGGAAATAGTGAAGTCTCATAGGCACCATATAGTTAGCATTGAACTCGATCTTTCAAATGAATCTACATATTGAGTTCCCAAGGTGATGCTTTATGAATGTTCCAAAGTTGGTGATTCCATGTCACAAAATTGTTTTTCAACTTGTTCCATTTGGTGAAATCAGCTTCATTTCTCATGCTTTTATCATTTGGTGAAATCAGATTAGAAGTAAAAATAGAAAACATAAAACCACTGGATATCTCATGCATGCATCTTTGTGGCTTTATTTCTTTCGTGCGTGGTATATATTTTTGTAGATGCTACAAGAGAGAAGAAATTGGAGGAACAACCTGCCGATAGTGAAAGGAAGGAGAATGCTGCTGGTCCAACAGAGAGCAAAGCTTCAAAAAAGAAGAAGGCAAAGAAAGAGAGAGCTTCAAAAGAGGTCAAAGATTCCGAGGAGCAGTTCAATGTCTCTGATGCCAATGGTCCTGGTGAGAGGACCGACAATTCTGAACCCACTGAAGAGGATCAATCTGCACTTGATGTTAAAGAACGCCTAAAGAAGGTGGCTGCAAAGAAGAAGAAATCAGGCAAAGAGATAGATCCGGCTGCAAAAGCCGTCACAGTTGAGGCGGCTGCTAGACGTGCTAAGTTGGCTGCTGCAAAGAAGAAAGAGAAGAATCACTATAACCAACAGCCCGTGCGCTGACGTTCACCTGTGAAACTCAGCATTTCTTGAATGGCCAGTGCTGTTGCATCTTCATATTAGTCCATTTGTTAAAGTGAGCAATAAGACCAAATGTGCTGTCGCCTTGACGACCTTTGTTACATTAATTACTCTAGATAGATTTTGAGACTTCTGTTGTTTGTTACTGTTTTCTAATGACTGCTTTTTAGTTGTATAGAATCATTAGGAGCTCGTACCAAAAAAAAAAAAAAAATCACCGCGGCAGTGTTGCTCTTCTTGTTACGTTTATGCTCCAAATTTTTTGCTCGTGAATGTTGTCACGGATAAGTTCTTTTCTTCATTTGATGCTTCTGTTGCATCAAACGTAGTTTCTGGCTTTTTGAGGCAAGGACTCCCGTTTTCTTGGGATTGTGAACATAGCCTCGTTTGGTTCGCGGAATTTCCCGGTTGGGAAAGGAAAGTGATTACTTTCCTATGTTTGGGTGCCCAAGGAATTGAGGAAAGGAAAGTGATTCCCAATGGAAGAAAAATTAGGGAGAAAAGTGATTCCATCCATCCAAGAAAGGAATCACTTTCCCACATTGAAGTATTCACTTTCCTTTCCAAATTTTTTGGCATTGCCAAACATGGGAAAGGAAAATCAATAGGAATTAAAGTTTTCCAAAGGAAAGGAAATGACAAGGAATTGATTTCCTTTCCCTTCCATTCCGCGAACCAAACGAGGCCGTATGGTCTAGTGCTTTCATGGAGAATGCACTCATTTTACAGGTTTCTACATTGTTGTTACTGGTGTGTTCTCTAAGCATGGTTTTGCAGTATCGGTGTCGGAACGGCAGTTTGGAATAGGTTGGTTTCAAACAATTATCCAACGGTGGTTGGAGGATATAAAAGAAGGTTTCGGTATCAGCCAGTACAACCATGTCTCTAATTTCTCGAAGTTATAATTGAGAGGTCAGTTATTATTTATTCATGCTATGTCCTGTTAGCTTCCTGGAGAATTTCGTGCTATTGGATTATTATTATTATTATTATTATTATTATTTTCATAATTGGACTGAAGTCAAGTCTGAATTTGAATTAGCTAATGATGTGAAATTCTTTATCAGAGCCAACCTTGAGATATTTCTCTATCTACAAAGTTGGCAGCTAAACTTTTTAGCCATGCCTGGAGTATGTTTAGTCCTTTGGATTTTTTTTTTTTCTTATCCAACATGTGCGGGCTCAGTTAAATCGTGTGTCCCCTGCACACGATTTTTAGTCGGTCGTTATGCCACTTCGGACTCTTCGTGCGGATCTTGTCCGCATTGGCTTTGTCATCATCGTCCCACACGCACACCCCGCACGCTCCAGAGCTTCGATCCACGAGACGGCCATGACGTCTTTCAACGTCCACAACTCAACGCCTCGCTTCGCCCACGACAACGAAGACGCTCCCGACGTCTTCACGACGCCTACGACAGCCGATGCCGTCCAGCCACCCGTTCTATGCGTCACGACGTCCTTACGACGTCTTCTCGACTTCCTTACGGCGCCGTACGACGGACCGCGTGGTCGGCCGTCGTTTATACCCGTGGTAGAATGGTGTCGGTCATCGACCGTTCGCGCGGCGCCCGGTCCGTTGAGTTATCATGAACGGACGTCCCATTTATGGTCCACACAAGCTCAGATCGTGGCCATTTGTCATCAGTACTCAGACGTTATCGGTGCTCCGCATCGCACAGGCCAGAGTCATCATTGCCCTTTAGTCCTTTGGATAATCACATGCCAAATCTTTTGCATTGTATGTGAGAGATGTTCTCCCCTTGAAGTTACTTCCATGAGCTTCAGGCCTTATTTTTTCTGGAATCCATTATGTTATACTTTCATAAGTGAGCATGAAGTTGCATTTGATGCATAACTCCCTTAGCTGCAGGACAACTAGCCTAGCTTGACCTAACGACGAAGTTTACAGAATATGAAGGGCAACAGAAGCAGAATGGTGGTTGACCTGAAGAAACCTCGCTGTGGTACCAAATCCGGAGAAAGACTCTTCCGTACAACACAATAGCACAAGAGTAACTTGACGGGGTGAGGGCGCCGGTTCGAGGCCTCACTTGCACGGGGGCGGCTGGATAGCGTTGTCCACGGCCTCTGGGCCAAGGCTGGCTGGGTGGCATTGTCCACGGGCCTTGGTTGTGAAAATAAAAAGAAAAAAGAAGAAGAAGACAATATCTATAGCATTCTTCGTTCGAGTTTTTGTTTTCCCCTTTTAATGTAGCGCTATGTACCTTTTGTTTGTATGGATGTAATGTTTCATTAATCAGAAACTCTTTGTTTCTGGCTACTAATATGGCCACCTTTAAGCCACTTCGTTCAAGAACGGTGAGAATTGTACATAATCCTTGAAGTCCTAAACAGGAAAAGAAAGAAAAAGAAGAGTTAATCTATTTCATCCTTAATTATCATTGTAAAAGCCTCCTTGGCAGCAATTGCAATTGCCAAGAAAGTTTTTACCCTTGTTAGCAATTCGGCAAACGAAAAAATTCGGGACGACAAAAGTACGAGTATAAATCGGCTCAGTACAAATAAAATATGTTCAAAAATTCGGTCAAATATTAATGAAAATATTGAGGTTAGAAATATCATAGTCTTAAATACGTTGTCAAATTTGGTTAATTAAACATGTTTCCACCATAATTTTTGTGCCAATTTTTTAAATAATTTATACAGAACATGTTTACAACTTCGCATGCTTAAAATTTACGTACTGATTCGTATCTTTCAAAAGTACGCAAGCATTATATGTTTATGAAAGATACGAATTTTTTTGCGTATAATGGAATTTTTTTTATTCGGATGATTGCTAACAAGGGTTTTTATAACTTTTTTAGAGTTAAATATCTATTTCGTCGTTGAGAGATAATCCGCGGACATTGTAAAAAAACTCCTTAAAATGATAAATCTCCATCACCATGACCATCATTGACACATCTGTGTCACTTTAGTTTCCGGTATGCATGTTGTCGGCAATTGCGTACTACGACTAAACTCTTGATATCACGGTGACATCCAGTCAGTGGCCATTTTTCTCCATTCCATTGTAGAGTCGTTATCTCATGGATCACCAAACAAAGTGATCGATCACTCACACTGACGATACCTCTTCCAAAGGGATAAGCATTGGGATTAAAAAAAAACGTTCAGTAGAGTGACTTCACTTCTTTCGTATTTGGTAAACAAACGTCTGCTAAAGTTTGGTGCAACCATACAAGTGCCTTGCATAATAATTTATTTAGTTGGTAAAAGAATACATATGTCGTTTGTTTAAATTAGTTAGTTGGGGAAATTTATGAAATGTCAAAAAAAACGAAAATTTTTTATAAAAAATCCACCGCACAATAACATTTCATCGCGTGCCCAGAATTAGCAAAAAATATATAAAGAGGGTTCCGAATGATCTTTTTACCCTTCCTTCTAATTTATTGAAAACACCCACGAAACAACTCTTAAAAAAAACGTTTCGATACTTCATCTTCTTCCATACGCTGCTCACTTTCGAATCTAGGTTTTCACCTCAAAAATCTTCAAAAACTCGTCGAAAAATTTCGGAAAGACCGAGACAAACGGCAAAAGTGCTAAAACGGAGGTCCAAACATCATTTTTTTGCGATTCTAAAATTTCGGAAGGCCGTCTAACAAAAAATTTGATACTTTCAGGCTCCTCGAAGATACGCTCATTTTGGGACAAACCGGACCTCGTTTCGACCTCCCAGTCAAAAGTTATGGCCCTTCAAAGTTTCAACTGACCATAAAATGCAGGAGAATGGTCATTCTCCGTGTTAGAACACGAAAAATGTTAATTTCGCATAAGGGTGGCCATTCTCCGTGTTAGTAACACGGAGAATGTCATTCTCCGTGTTAGTAACACGGAGAATGTCATTCTCCGTCTTAATTTACACGGAGAATAGTCATTCTCTGTGTTAGAAACACGGAGAATGCCATTCTCCGTGTAAATTAACACGGAGAATGACATTCTCCGTGTTAAATAAAACGGAGAATGGCCATTCTCCGTCTTAATTTACACGAAGAATGGTCATTCTCCGTGTAATTTAGCACGAAGAATGGTCATTACAGTGTTAAAACGCAGGAGAATGGCCATTCTCCGTGTTAGAAACACGGAGAATGCCATTCTCCGTGTTAAATAAAATGGAGAATGACCATTCTCCGTGTAATTTAGCACGGAGAATGGTCATTACAGTGTTAAAATGCAGGAGAATGGCCATTATCCGTGTTAGAAACACGGAGAATGCCATTCTCCGTGTAAATTAACATGGAGAATGTCATTCTCCGTGTTAAATAAAACGGAGAATGACATTCTCCGTCTTAATTAAAACGGAGAATGACATTCTCCGTGTTAATTTATGTCACGCCCCAGAACCAGAATACTGGAGAGCGGGGGAATGACTCAGCCAGCTACGTATTACGGGTAGATGAATACCGTATAATACGATCAATGCTGTCTACAAGACGAGGGGGTGCATACTACATGAAAGTCTCCCTATGGTCACTTTATTTCTATTGTCTCAATCATTCAAACAAGAAACAGAAATAGAGAACATGTGAGATAAAGCAGTAAGGCGTCCTAAACGCTCAGTCAAAATGTTCTTGATATCTGGCTTTACAAAATACAGCCAGATGATGTAGTAAGTATACACAATTGTTAGCAGCTGCAGCCTGACTTAGTTACAATTATGCAAAAGTAGGTACAAGACAATCCGCCTAACATGTCGGTGCCAAACGACAAAGTATAAAGTAGATAACAAAACGTGCGAGGAAGTAAGAAACCCACTCGAGTCCTCCTGCGATCATCCCTCTAGTGTTGACCATCTTGGAGGTAGAAGTAAGCTGGATCCTCGGGGACTGGCTCTAAATCTGGCCATGCAAAACCAGAGAGGTTAGACCTCTAATAGCAAGTACCACAAGGAAGCACGATATGAGGAATGAAGCCAGTAATAAGAGAATATGATAATAGATCTCTGCTATATACTAGGACTCACACAACATTACGACACTTCGAACCAACCTCCCAACCAAACAAGGACAGAAGTTGGCCCGTCATGTCCTGACATTCTGATCATCTCAGTTAAGTAACAGAGTAGGTACAGTACACACACAAATCAATTTAAACGGCCATTCAACTACTACGGCTTGCTACTGTGTGTTCCAAGTTATCCTGGAATTATGCAATAAAAGATTCCTCAGTTCTCACTATGTGCAAGCAAGGCTAGTTTACCCAGTCAATCAATTGCGCCAATCATGAATTAGACGAGTCCCAGCGGGACGCCCGTCATTAATATACAATATTCAATAGACAATATAACCAGATACCGCTCCCTGTCCGTGTGGCAGATTTGCAGTATCTGTGGGGACCAACCGGCCTGTCGGGCACTAATAGTCCCAAGAGGGCTGCCATGTAAGAACTCGGGAATCCATTCTCTCCATGCAATCATTATTTTATTTAACTTAATAGTCTCTATGTTGAGTGAAGTACCATGCCGTGGATCATGGTCATTCAGAATGAGTACTTTCGTACGGGGTACGATATGCGCAACTCTACAATGATACCAGTGCGGTCAGGTTGTAGGTCTTACATAGCGTAATGCAACAATCAAAACTAACCACAGAGTAATCATGCCTTGACCATAAAGTACACATGCTTCTTTGGTAAGATAAATAAATAATAAATGAATTGAAGCCTGCATGTGCCTGTATGCCAATATTCGGGATTAGCCAGTCGATTTCAATAGTTCATAATTAATATGAACGTGTCTCATTCATTCAATTCAAAGACGACTAGCCAGTCTCTTAGTTTCAATTAGGAACGCATGCTCAATTATTAATCAAGGTCACAATCATTATCAATGGTGACAAGGCATGAAAGTCAACTAGTATTCAGTGGGGTCGAGTCTACAACTCTCAGGGTTTAATTCAAGTCAATCGGGGTATCTATAACTCAATTCACGACACATGGTACATTCCACGTAACAATCTATATTTAACAGAAATATCAACATATCATGATTATATCAAGTTTATGCAAAAAGGCGTATGGAGTACACAGGCTGCGCTCAAGTCAGGCTACGCTCAAGCCAGGCTACGCTCAAGTCAGGCTTCGCTCAAGTCAAGCTACGCTCAAGTCAAGCTACGCTCAAGTCAGGCTACGCTCAAGTCAAGCTACGCTCAAGTCAGGCTACGCTCAAGTCAGCGTACGCTCAGGTCAGGCTACGCTCAAGTCAAGCTACGCTCAAGTCAGGCTACGCTCAAGTCAAGCTACGCTCAAGTCAGCGTACGCTCAGGTCAAGCTACGCTCAAGTCAAGCTACGCTCAAGTCAACGTACGCTCAGGTCAAGCTACGCTCAAGTCAGCGTACGCTCAGGTCAAGCTACGCTCAAGTCAGGCTAGCGTATGTACTCCATACGCTTCCTCTTCAAGGCAGCGTATGTACTCCATACGCTTCCTCTTCAAGACAGCGTATGCAAGTCCATACGACTCCTCATCAAGGTAGAGTATGTACTCCATACGCTTCCTCTTTAAGGCAGCGTATGTACTCCATACGCTTCCTCTTCAAGACAGCGTATGCAAGTCCATACGACTCCTCATCAAGGTAGCGTATGTACTCCATACGCTTCCTCTTTAAGGCAGCATATGTCACGCCCCTGAACCAGAATACTGGAGAGCGGGGGAATGACTCAGCCAGCTACGTATTACGGGTAGATGAATACCGGATAATACGATCAATGCTGTCTAACCAGACGAGGGGGTGCATACTACATAAAAGTCTCACTATGATCATTTCGCATCTATTGTCTCAATCATTCAAATAAGAAACAGTAATACAGAACATGTAAGATAAAGCAATAAGGCGTCCCAAACGCTCAGTCAAAATGTTCTGGAAATCTGGCTTTACAAAACATAGCCAGATGGTATAGTAAGGTATACACAATTGTTATCAGCTGCAGTCTGACTTAATTACAATCATGCAAAAGTAAGTACAAGACGATCCGACCAACATGTCGGTGCCAAACGGCTAAGTATAAAGTAAATGACAAAACGAGCGGTGAAGTAAGGAAACCCACTCGAGTCCTCCTGCGATCATCCCTCTAGTATTGACCATCTTGGAGGTAGAAGTAAGCTGGATCCTCGGGGACCGGCTCTAAATCTGGCCATGCAAAACCAGAGAGGTTAGACCTCTAATAGCAAGTACCACAAGGAAGGACGATATGAAGGATTAAACCAGTATGTAAGAGAATGTAATAATAGATCTCTGCTTCCCACTAGGATTCACATAACATCACAACACTTCGAACCAACCTCCCAACCAAACAAGGACAGAAGTTGGCCCGTCATGTCCTGACATTCTGATCATCTTAGTTAGGCAACAGAGTAGATACAGTACACAAACAAATCATCTTGCACGGCCAATCAATTCCTACGGCTTGCTAATGTAAGTTCTAAGTTATCCTGGAATTATGCAAAATAGGGATTCCTCAGTTCTTACTATGTACGAGCAAGGCTAGTCTATCCAGTCAATCAATTGCGCCAATCATGTAGTTAGACGAGTCCCAGCGGGACGCCCGCCGTTATAGCATGTACAATAATATAAGCAGATACTGTTCCCTGCCCGTGTGACAGATTTACAGTATCTGCGGGAACCAGCCGGCCCGTCGGGCACTTAATAGTCCCAAGGGGGCTGCCATGTAAGAACTCGGGAATCCATTCTCTCCATGCCATCATTATTTTATTTAACTTAATAGTCCCTACGTTGAGCGAAGTTCCATGCCGTGGATCATGGCCATTCAAATGAGTACTTTCGTACGGGGTACGATATGCGCAACTCTACAACGATACCCGTGCGGCTAGGTTGTAGGTTTTACATAGCGTGATGCAACAATCAAATCTAACCACGGAGTAATCATGCCTTGACCATAAAGTACACATGCTGTTTTTGTAAGATAAATAAATAACTAAATAATAAATACATAATTTGAAGCCTGCATGTGCCTGTATGTCAATATCCGGGATCGGCTAATCGAGTACAATAGTTTATTACATGAACGTGTCTCATTCATTTATTTCAATAAGACGACTAGCCAGTCTCTTAGTTCCAACTAGGAACGCATGATCAATTATTAGTCAATGTCACAATCATTATTAATGGTGACAAGGCATGAAAGTCAATCAATATTACATGGGGTCGGATCTATAACTCTCAGGGTTAAGTTCTAGTCATACGGGGTATCCATGGATCAATCAGGACGCAAGGCGTATTCTACATAACAATCCATTTTAACAAATTTAACATATCATGATTTATCAAGAAATTCACGCAAAAGACGTAAGGATATAATAGAAGAATTATCATGCCATCATTAAATGAATAGATTGTGGAATAAATAAAAACATCCAGGTCAGGAAGTCACGCCAACAAGTCTATGCTAAGGCCAAAAGTCATGCAAGAAGTCTATGCTACGACCAACAAGTCACGCTAAGTCTAGCTGGGGTGAGCGTGGAAAATGGGCGTGAACAGCGAGCGTGAAAAATGATACACGCTGGCAAGCGTGAGCGTGAAAAGTCACGCAAGCAAGCACAGCGTGAGCGTGACTGAAAATACACGCTAACATGTAAGAACATGAGCGTGTCTCAAAATCCACGCAGACACGTAGAGACGTGTGCGTGACTAAAAATACACGCACGTAAGGATGTGTGCGTGACTGGGCTGATGTTTTACGCGAGCACGTAAGGACGTGTGCGTACCACATCTCCCGAACTCTAAGTCCTATGGAGCCTTCATTCCAGTGCCAGAGAAATACACGCAAAGTTGGTGAACCAAGAACCCATGAACAGCCGAATACAAAAACTTAGATCTAGAAGAAACAAGCCAACGAAATCCAAAATACTAAGTAGTAAACTCTCTTAGAATTACAAGAGGAAGCCAAATGAACCATAAAAACATGGTTCTCAAGTAGAAGCAAGTTTGCACTTGCCTCCTGCTGCTGCTGCTGGTAGGTGGAGAAGTTATGAGAGGAAGAAGAAGAAGTAATGGTGAAGAGAAGTAATGAGGAGAGAGAATGGAGGGGGTGGCTTAAAATAGGAAGGTAGTGGTAAGTGGGAGTGGTGGGCCGGGTTGTCCACCATGAACCCGAGAACCCTCCATGGCCGAACCCAATAAGACCAAAGCAGAGAATAAAAGCATGAAGAAAATACAGAAAATAGAATGCAGAAAATAAAGTGCAGAAAATAATTAACATAAAAATTTAAAGAGCAGAAAATTAATTAACATGAAATTAAAGGAATTTAAATACAAGATAATACATGATAGATACTAAATATACATGAATCGTACATGTATAAAAATACGCATTTCGGGAACGGAAAGTGACAGCATATGTACTCCATACGCTTCCTCTTCAAGACAGCGTATGCAAGTCCATACGACTCCTCATCAAGGTAGCGTATATAAGACCATACGCCGCCAAAAGGCAGCGTATGAGGCAGACTGTGCTGCGCTAAAGAGCGCGTGCAGCTCAGTGGCGCAAGCTAAAAAGCTCGCGTACACTGCTCACTGTCTTCTCCAATCAGCAAGAACTCCATTGTTTGAACCCAAAGCTTCAAAGTTCATAACTTGGTCAAAATAAGTCCAAATCCAACTTTTCAAAGGTCAAAATTGGGTAGAATAAAATTCTCTGCAATATGGAACCATCAAAACTTGAAAACAAAGAAGTTTGATAGATCAAAACCACCAAAATCCGAAAATAACTAATTTCTAGATCTACTAAAAATAAAACTTTAAAACGAAAAATGCCAAGTTCTAAACTCTCTTAGAATCACAAGAGAAAGAGAATGGAACCATAAAAATGGGTCCTCATGAAGAAGCAAGATGTACTTGCCTATGGGTTTGGTAGGTGGAGAGAGTAATGAGAAAGAAGAAGAGTAATGGTGAAGGAGAGTAATGAAGAGAGAGAAAGAGTTTGGGGGCTTTAAATGAAAGGGGTGGTGGTAGGTGGGTTCGGTTCATGATGAACCACCATAACCCAAAAATAAACCAACCTAGGCCAAACCTAAAGTAAGCTAAAACAGAGAATAAAAGCAGGAAGTAAAATACAGAAAATTAATTGCAGGAATTTAATTAACATAAATTTAAAGAGATTTAAATACGAAACAATACATGATAAGTATTAAATAAATACATTTAAGCAGTACATGTATTAAAAATACATATACTGGGAACGGGGAGTGACAATTTACACGGAGAATGGTTATTCCCAGTGTTAAAACGTAGGAGAATGACCATTCTCCGTGTAATTTAGTACGAAGAATGGCATTCTCCGTTTCTAAATTACACGGAGAATGGCCATTCTCCGTGTAAATTAACACGGAGAATGTCATTCTCCGTGTTAAATAAAACGGAGAATGGCATTCTCTGTCTTAATTAAAACGGAGAATGACATTCTCCGTGTTAATTTACACGGAGAATGGTTATTCTCAGTGTTAAAACGTAGGAGAATGACCATTCTCCGTGTAATTTAGTACGGAGAATGGCATTCTCCGTTTCTAAATTACACAGTGAATGACCATTCTCCGTGCTAAATAACACGGAGAATGACATTCTCCGTGTTAAATGACACGAAGAATGGTCATTCAAATGTTAAAACACAGGAGAATGGCCATTCTCCGTGTTAGAAACACGGAGAATGCCATTCAACACGGAGAATGGCATTCTCCTTGTTAAAAATACAGGAGAATGACTATTCTTCGTGTGATATCGACAGAGAACAGTTGACAGAAACCTAATTTTTTCGTTTTTTTTGTTTTGTGTAAAAAAATTTGACATGAATAAAGATTCAAGAGTTTTCGTTTTTCTTTCAAAACGATGCTAACTCTTATGGAAAAGAAGAAGAAGATCTTCTCTCCATAATTGACCTAATTGTCGGAGAAGAAGAAGAAGAAGATGAGCGATGATCGGAGTTCGACTGAAAAAAAGCATGGTGAACTACGAACGATCTTTGCGATCTCTACTGAAGATGAGAGCAATGGAATTCAGATCACTCGTGAAGAAGAAGAAGAAACAGAGAATCGCAATCCAGATCTGAGTTTGTGCGGAGGGGTAGTTATGGTATTAATTTTGTAAATACAGAGCATCTAAAAGGAATCTTTGAATATTTGACGTGGAATTATATAATTCTGGACATTTCATAAAACCCATCCCGCGGGTCGGTTTTTCATACAACCCAACCCCGAAATTGGGTTTCTCAGCAATTTCCAGTAGTTAGTTCTTGTTTATTTGTATGATCTATAACTTTTTTTTTAGTTTTGTTCCTACTTTTACTCCCATATTGAAAAAAATATATAATGAATGAGAGCACACCATTACCGATAAATATATACTCTCTACCACTTAAATAAATTAAAGTCCATTAAATTTAGTATCTTCCAGCTTTAATAGCTCTTTTACCAAATTCCCTCCTTTCTAATTTTTCAAAATCCTAACCCTAATAACTTTTTCCCCACTCCCAAATCCCTAACCATACCCCTTTCCACCATTGGAGAAATTATTCAGTGAACCTGGCTCACCGTGCACCTTAATTCTACTCCACTTGATGACACGAGGATGAGTGCATGCAGTGGCAGCCTGGAACATTCTCCGTCATCCATACCATCGAGTGGAGGAGAATCAAGATGCACAATGAACCTGGCTCACTGAATAATTTCTCCCACCACTAGTCACCACCAAACTCTCTATCACTTGTCACCACTACCATTCTCAAGTCCTAATCCTAGCCACCAACCCCTCCATTCTTCCCGAGCCCTAAACTACTAACCCTATCCGCCATACCACCTCCACCCGCAGACTTCGACGAACCAAATCTGGTTGACGACTCTCAACATTGGTCGACGACCCTCCAGACCACCTCTAGTGATCATGACAACCATTTTTAGCACTTGATTACCCGATCAAGACTGGTCGACGACCTCTCTAGACTTGTTGTCGATGTCGCTATCACAAAGAGATGACAATGAAAAGGTCTCTAGATCAGCCTCCAACGTTGCCAGGCCTTTCTGACGATTCTCCGATGACCCAACCCCCACCACGAAAAAAAGCTTCTTTGACAATACTTGTCTTGTTCTTGTGTTCTTCAAATTATTTCTTTCACCTTCTACATTATTTGTTTATCTTCCTGCCTTATATTTTCGGGGTCGTGCATAGGTACCGTACTGACACCGCGATATATTTCTACAATTATAGTATGTGTTATGTAGTTGACGTAGAGACGTTGTACTATCTTAGAGATAATTATCATCTTGTCCTTATTTGATGTAGATGCTGTTGGAAAAGAAACGCGAAAACCTTTCCCCAAACCGGAGAGTACCTGCGAGAGGACCGAGCAATACAACGCACGAACCCAAAAACAATCACACAAAAACAATCCACGCAGACACAGAGAATTTTTGACGTGGAAACCCTTGCGGGAAAAAAACCACGGGACGATCGGAGTCCAACCCTGAGAAGCCTCCACTAATGGAATAGAGGAATTACACCATCTACAAACTCCTCCCGATCCAAATCGGATCCCCACAACACTCAGAGATAAGAACAATGATTACAAGGCTACGAAGAGCGAGAACGACGAGTAGAGATTACCCGCGAACACGATCTCCTTCGAACAACGACCTTCAATCCTCCGTCTTCTTCTCCGAAGTTGTAATGGCACTCTTGCCTCCTTGCTCTCTCAAACTTGTGTTGTCCAATGCGTTGCACTTCTGAATTAGGGTTGAGAAATCTCAATATAACTCCCTAATCCCGCAACCAACCTGGACCGTTGGATTAGATCCAATGATGAAAATTCATCCAGAAATCCGCTTCAGCCCCCGACGACACAGAGTTCGGCCAGAACTCTGTGTCGAGCAAACAGAACCTCACGCCAACATTCTGGAGGAGCCAGACCGAGTTCGGCACGAACTCGCCATGGGACCGAGTTCGGCCCGAACTCGGATCCCCTGTTCCAGAACCTCCCTCTGGGCAGTAACAGCAGCAGCGACTCCGCGTCGTCTACTTTCCGAGCTTCTTCGACACACGAACGGTGCTCGTCGCACTCCGGGGCCTTCTCCACATAGGTTGGAAACTCCACCCACTCCAACAAATCTCCCCCTTCACAACTATGGGGAGGATGTCGTCATCCCGACGACCTGCCTGCAGTACTCAAACTTCCTCCTTGGTAGAATCTTCGTGAACATATCAGCTCCGTTGTCATCTGTATGCACCTTCTCAAGCTCCGCGTCCTTCTTCTCAACCACATCCCGTATCCAATGATACCGGGTCTCGATGTGCTTGGACCGGCCATGAAACGTCTGATTCTTCACAAGGTGGATCGTACTCTGACTGTCGCAAAGCAAAGTATACTGCTCTTGCTTCAGTCCCATTTTCTGCAGCAGCTTCTTCATCCACAACAGCTCCTTGCAAGCCTCCGTCGCCGCAATGTACTCTGCCTCTGTCGTCGACAAGGCAACACACTTCTGCAACCGCGACTGCCACGATACTGCTCCTCCCGCAAACATCATCACGTAGCCCGAAGTCGATCGCCTCGTGTCTACATCTCCAGCCATATCAGCGTCGGTATACCCAACCAGCTTCGGCTCGTCACCACCAAAGGAAAGTCTCCAACCAGCAGTGCCCTGAAGATAACGTAGAATCCACTTGACCGCACTCCAATGTACCCTTCCAGGATTTGAAAGATACCTGCTAACCGTACCAACTGCATGAGCAATATCTGGCATCGTACACACCATAGCATACATCAGGCTTCCCACAGCTGAGGCATATGGAACCCGCTCCATATCTTTCTTTTCATCTTCGGTAGATGGACACTATTCCTCAGTGAGCTTAAAGTGAGCCGCGAGGGGGGAACTCACTTTCTTCGACCCGTCCATCCCGAAACGCTGAAGTACCCGGTGAATGTACTTCGTTTGGGACAAGTGTAGCAGCTTGGACTCTCTCTCTCGGCTGATCTCCATCCCAAGAATAGTCTTCGCTGCGCCCAAATCCTTCATAGAGAAGACCGCGCCCAGTTGGCGCTTCAACTCCGCTATCCTAGTGGCATTCCGACCCACTAATAGTATATCATCAACATAGAGCAACAAAATAATAAAATCATCATTGACAAAATACCTCACAAATGCACAATGATCCGACGTCGTTCGTGCATAACCATGCTCCCCCATAAACGACTCGAACTTCCTGTACCACTGCCTCGGAGCCTGCTTCAGACCATACAAGCTCTTCCTCAACCGGCAGACCAAATGTGACTTGCCCTTCTCACAGAATCCCTCTGGCTGCTCCATGTACAACTCCTCCTCAAGATCACCGTGGAGGAATGCCGTCTTCACGTCCATCTGCTCGACCTCCAAGTCGAAACTGGCTGCTAATGCTAGCACCACCCGAATAGACGAATGCTTGACGACAGGCGAAAAGATCTCATCATAATCTATGCCTTTCCGCTGACCGTAGCCTTTGACTACCAGCCTCGCTTTGTATCGAGGGCGAGTAGCATCTTCCGTCTGCTTCACTCTGAACACCCATCGATTCTTCAAAGCCTTCTTGCCCTTTGGCAACCGCACCAGATCATAAGTGGAATTGGTGTGCAAGGAACTCATCTCCTCCTGCATAGCCACCATCCACTCCTGCCTGTGTTCGTCTTCCATAGCCTCTGCGAAACTTTCGGGCTCTCCTCCGTCAGTCAATAGCACATACTCATCCGGTGAGTATCTCGTAGATGGTCGACGATCCCTGTCACTCCTTCTCAGTGGAGCCACTGGTGCTGGCTGTATACCGACAGCCTCTGCCCCTTCAGGAACTACCTCTCCGGCATGCTCATCCTCCTGAGGGACACCCTGACCACCATCAGCAGGCTGATGATCAAGGTTGGGAGCAACTCCATGTACCGGCTCCCCCATAACTGGATCCTCTGCGATGTCCTCTGGAAACTGCTCGAAGCGAAATGACTCTAACTCAGGCAATTCCTCAGCCTCAGAAGGCGTCTCGGAATCCTGAGTGTTGGTCATGGTCTGATCCTCGACGAACACCACATCCCTGCTTCTGTAGAGCTTTCCTTCCACTGGGTCGTAGAGTCTATAGCCAAACTCATCCCGACCATAGCCGACAAAGACGCATCGCCTCGTCTTCGGCTCAAGTTTGGTCCTCTCGTCCTTCGGTACATGCACGAAGGCTTTACAACCAAATGCCCGCAGGTGATTGTATGACGGCTCTTTGCCGTACCATACTTTGTCAGGCACATCACCCTGCAATAGAGCACTAGGAGACAAATTAATAATATAAGCAGCTGTGAGAAGAGCCCCACCCCAATAACTGCCTGACAAGTTTGCTTCTGACAGCAAACACCGCATCCTCTCCATCAGTGTCCTGTTCATGCGCTCCGCTACACCATTGAGCTGAGGTGTCTTTGGCGGAGTCTTCTGGTGTCGTATCCCTTGCTCTCTGCAATACGCATCAAAGGGACCGATGTATTCGCCGCCATTGTCGGACCGAACACACAACAACTTCTTGCCCGTCTCCCTTTCAACAGAGGCTTGAAACTCCTTGAAAGTAGGCAGCACCTGATCCTTGGTCTTTAAGGCATAGACCCAAACCTTCCTGGAACAGTCATCAATAAAAGTCACAAAGTAAGAAGCACCACCAAGAGATTTTACCTTCATAGGACCGCAGATATCCGAGTGAATCAACTCGAGCAATGCCGGCTTCTTCGAACTTGGATGACTTTGGAAAGACACCCTATTTTGCTTTCCAGCTAAACAGTGCGTGCACTTCTCCAACTTTGTAGACTTGAGCCCCGAAATCACTTTCCTGTTCACCAAGTAGCTCATCCCCTTCTCGCTGATATGGCCGAGCCGCCTGTGCCACAACTCGGTAGACGCATCACTGACTGCGTTCACCTCCTGTGCCCCCTCTGCGCTCCCCTCCATATAGTAGAGACCGGACTTCTTGCTTCCTCTGGCAATCACCATCGAACCTCTGGAAAGCTTCCACTGACTGTTCCCGAAGAGACTGAAGAATCCCTCATCATCCAACCTTCCAACCGACACCAGGTTGAAACGGATATCAGAGACATGACGAACATCCTTGAGAACAAGAACCGCACCCGTCTTCGTTCTCAAATACACATCTCCAACGGCAACCGCCTTCGACACATCTCCATTGCCCATCTTCAACATGCCACAGTCGCCTGTCGTGTAAGTGGTAAACAGTGCCCTATTGTGAGATACATGTGCTGAAGTCCCTGAGTCCACCAGCCAAGAATTGTCATCGCAGACGAGATTAGTAATGACCTCATCACCTACGACAATCACATCGCCTCCATGCACCGAGGCCGCCGCTGTAGTGTTCTCTTCTTGCTTCCCCTTGTCGCCCTTCTTCTCTCTCTTCCAAGCGAAACAATTCCGCTTGATATGGCCCTTCTTACCGCAATGGTAACACTCCGAGTCCTCGTAACGACCCTTGGACTTCCTCCTGCTCTTGTCTCTGCCACCACCTGGACCCCTGCTTTTGCCCCTTCTGCGGCTCTCTGAAACAAGTGCCTCTGAGTGATGGGATGTGGATGAAGTGCCCTGAGAACGTCTCCGCATCTCTTCATTCAACACCCCGCTCTTGGCAAACTCTAGACTGACCACGCCCTCTGGAGCAGAAGCGATCATAGATACTCGTACGGTCTCCCACGAGTCTGGCAAAGTACACAGCAGCCATAGTCCCTGAACTTCGTCGTCGAACTTGACTCCCATAGAAGATAGCTGGTCAACCACGCCCTGGAACTCACTCAAGTGATCCGAAATAGACGCCCCATCCTTGTATCGCAGACCCATCATTGTTCGGATCAGGAACAACTTGTTTACCCCGATCTTCTTCGCATACAAGGATTCCAGCTTATCCCACAACGTCTTCGCGTGCTCAATATTGGCAACGTGATTGTACACGTTCTCATCAACAAACTGCCTTATGTACCCACACACCTGTATGTGCTCGAATGTCCAGTCCTCCTCGGATTTATCACTGGGCCTCTCGGATGCAAACACGGGTAGATGCAGCTTCTTGACAAATAGCAAATCTTTCATCTTGCTCCGCCAATAATGATAGTTTGTGCCATTAAGGTTCACCATGCGCACCGGCTTCGCGTCCATCTCTCCTCTCTGGTTCCTCTGTCAACTCCTGACACCCTTTGAACCCAAAGCTCTAATACCACTCTGTTGGAAAAGAAACGCGGAAACCTTTCCCCAAACCGGAGAGTACCTGCGAGAGGACCGAGCAATACAACGTACGAACCCAAAAACAATCACACAAAAACAATCCACACAGACACAAAATTTTTTTGACATGGAAACCCTTGCAGGAAAAAAACTACGGGACGATCGGAGTCCAACCCTGAGAAGCCTCCACTAATGGAATAGAGGAATTACACCCTCTACAAACTCCTCCCGATCCAAATCGGATCCCCACAACACTCAGAGATAAGAACAATGATTACAAGGCTACGAAGAGCGAGAACGACGAGTAGAGATTACCCGAACACGATCTCCTTCGAACAGCGACCTTCAATCCTCCGTCTTCTTCTCCGAAGTTGTAATGGCACTCTTGCCTCCTTGCTCTCTCAAACTTGTGTTGTCCAATGCGTTGCACTTCTGAATTAGGGTTGAGAAATCTCAATATAACTCCCTAATCCCGCAACCAACCTGGACCGTTGGATTAGATCCAATGATGAAAACTCATCCAGAAATCCGCTTCAGCCCCCGACGACACAGAGTTCGGCCAGAACTCTGTGTCGAGCAAACAGAACCTCACGCCAACATTCTGGAGGAGCCAGACCGAGTTCGGCACGAACTCGCCAGGGGACCGAGTTCGGCCCGAACTCGGATCCCCTGTTCCAGAACCTCCCTCTGGGCAGTAACAGCAGCAGCGACTCCGCGTCGTCTACTTCCCGAGCTTCTTCGACACACGAACGGCGCTCGTCGCACTCCGGGGCCTTCTCCACATAGGTTGGGAACTCCACCCACTCCAACAAATCTCCCCCTTCACAACTATGGGGAGGATGTCGTCATCCCGACGACCTGCCTGCAGTACTCAAACTTTCTCCTTGGTAGAATCTTCGTGAACATATCAGCTCCGTTGTCATCTGTATGCACCTTCTCAAGCTCCGCGTCCTTCTTCTCAACCACATCCCGTATCCAATGATACCGGGTCTCGATGTGCTTGGACCGGCCATGAAACGTCTGATTCTTCACAAGGTGGATCGCACTCTGACTGTCGCAAAGCAAAGTATACTGCTCTTGCTTCAGTCCCGTTTTCTGCAGCAGCTTCTTCATCCACAATAGCTCCTTGCAAGCCTCCGTCGCCGCAATGTACTCTGCCTCTGTCGTCGACAAGGCAACACACTTCTGCAACCGCGACTGCCACGATACTGCTCCTCCCGCAAATATCATCACGTAGCCCGAAGTCGATCGCCTCGTGTCTACATCTCCAGCCATATCAGCGTCGGTATACCCAACCAGCTTCGGCTCGTCACCACCAAAGGAAAGTCTCCAACCAGCAGTGCCCTGAAGATAACGTAGAATCCACTTGACCGCACTTCAATGTACCCTTCCAGGATTTGAAAGATACCTGCTAACCGTACCAACTGCATGAGCAATATCTGGCATCGTACACACCATAGCATACATCAGGCTTCCCACAGCTGAGGCATATGGAACCCGCTCCATATCTTTCTTTTCGTCCTCGGTAGATGGACACTGTTCCTCAGTGAGCTTAAAGTGAGCCGCGAGGGGAAAACTCACTTTCTTCGACCCGTCCATCCCGAAACGCTGAAGTACCCGGTGAATGTACTTCGTTTGGGACAAGTGTAGCAGCTTGGACTCTCTCTCTCGGCTGATCTCCATCCCAAGAATAGTCTTCGCTGCGCCCAAATCCTTCATAGAGAAGGCCGCGCCCAGTTGGCGCTTCAACTCCGCTATCCTAGTGGCATTCCGACCCACTAATAGTATATCATCAACATAGAGCAACAAAATAATAAAATCATCATCGACAAAATACCTCACAAATGCACAATGATCCGACGTCGTTCGTGCATAACCATGCTCCCCCATAAACGACTCGAACTTCCTGTACCACTGCCTCGGAGCCTGCTTCAGACCATACAAGCTCTTCCTCAACCGGCAGACCAAATGTGACTTGCCCTTCTCACAGAATCCCTCTGGCTGCTCCATGTACAACTCCTCCTCAAGATCACCGTGGAGGAATGCCGTCTTCACGTCCATCTGCTCGACCTCCAAGTCGAAACTGGCTGCTAATGCTAGCACCACCCGAATAGACGAATGCTTGACGACAGGCGAAAAGATCTCATCATAATCTATGCCTTTCCGCTGACCGTAGCCTTTGACTACCAGCCTCGCTTTGTATCGAGGGCGAGTAGCATCTTCCGTCTGCTTAACTCTGAACACCCATCGATTCTTCAAAGCCTTCTTGCCCTTTGGCAACCGCACCAGATCATAAGTGGAATTGGTGTGCAAGGAACTCATCTCCTCCTGCATAGCCACCATCCACTCCTGCCTGTGTTCGTCTTCCATAGCCTCTGCGAAACTTTCGGGCTCTCCCCCGTCAGTCAATAGCACATACTCATCCGGTGAGTATCTCGTAGATGGTCGACGATCCCTGTCACTCCTTCTCAGTGGAGCCACTGGTGCTGGCTGTATACCGACAGCCTCTGCCCCTTCAGGAACTACCTCTCCGGCATGCTCATCCTCCTGAGGGACACCCTGACCACCATCAGCAGGCTGATGATCAAGGTTGGGAGCAACTCCATGTACCGGCTCCCCCATAACTGGATCCTCTGCGATGTCCTCTGGAAACTGCTCAAAGCGAAATGACTCTAACTCAGGCAATTCCTCAGCCTCAGAAGGCGTCTCGGAATCCTGAGTGTTGGTCATGGTCTGATCCTCGACGAACACCACATCCCTGCTTCTGTAGAGCTTTCCTTCCACTGGGTCGTAGAGTCTATAGCCAAACTCATCCCGACCATAGCCGACAAAGACGCATCACCTCGTCTTCGGCTCAAGTTTGGTCCTCTCGTCCTTCGGTACATGCACGAAGGCTTTACAACCAAACGCCCGCAGGTGATTGTATGACGGCTCTTTGCCGTACCATACTTTGTCAGGCACATCACCCTGCAATAGAGCACTAGGAGACAAATTAATAATATAAGCAGCTGTGAGAAGAGCCCCACCCCAATAACTGCCTGACAAGTTTGCTTCTGACAGCAAACACCGCATCCTCTCCATCAGTGTCCTGTTCATGCGCTCCGCTACACCATTGAGCTGAGGTGTCTTTGGCGGAGTCTTCTGGTGTCGTATCCCTTGCTCTCTGCAATACGCATCAAAGGGACCGATGTATTCGTCGCCATTGTCGGACCGAACACACAACAACTTCTTGCCCGTCTCCCTTTCAACAGAGGCTTGAAACTCCTTGAAAGTAGGCAGCACCTGATCCTTGGTCTTTAAGGCATAGACCCAAACCTTCCTGGAACAGTCATCAATAAAAGTCACAAAGTAAGAAGCACCACCAAGAGATTTTACCTTCATAGGACCGCAGATATCCGAGTGAATCAACTCGAGCAATGCCGGCTTCTTCGAACTTGGATGACTTTGGAAAGACACCCTATTTTGCTTTCCAGCTAAACAGTGCGTGCACTTCTCCAACTTTGTAGACTTGAGCCCCGAAATCACTTTCCTGTTCACCAAGTAGCTCATCCCCTTCTCGCTGATATGGCCGAGCCGCCTGTGCCACAACTCGGTAGACGCATCACTGACTGCGTTCACCTCCTGTGCCCCCTCTGCGCTCCCCTCCATATAGTAGAGATCGGACTTCTTGCTTCCTCTGGCAATCACCATCGAACCTCTGGAAATTTTCCACTGACTGTTCCCGAAGAGACTGAAGAATCCCTCGTCATCCAACCTTCCAACCGACACCAGGTTGAAACGGATATCAGAGACATGACGAACATCCTTGAGAACAAGAACCGCACCCGTCTTCGTTCTCAAATACACATCTCCAACGGCAACCGCCTTCGACACATCTCCATTGCCCATCTTCAACATGCCACAGTCGCCTGTCGTGTAAGTGGTAAACAGTGCCCTATTGTGAGATACATGTGCTGAAGTCCCTGAGTCCACCAGCCAAGAATTGTCATCGCAGACGAGATTAGTAATGACCTCATCACCTACGACGATCACATCGCCTCCATGCACCGAGGCCGCCGCTGTAGTGTTCTCTTCTTGCTTCCCCTTGTCGCCCTTCTTCTCTCTCTTCCAAGCGAAACAATTCCGCTTGATATGGCCCTTCTTACCGCAATGGTAACACTCCGAGTCCTCGTAACGACCCTTGGACTTCCTCCTGCTCTTGTCTCTGCCACCACCTGGACCCCTGCTTTTGCCCCTTCTGCGGCTCTCTGAAACAAGTGCCTCTGAGTGATGGGATGTGGATGAAGTGCCCTGAGAACGTCTCCGCATCTCTTCATTCAACACCCCGCTCTTGGCAAACTCTAGACTGACCACGCCCTCTGGAGCAGAAGCGATCATAGATACTCGTACGGTCTCCCACGAGTCTGGCAAAGTACACAGCAGCCATAGTCCCTGAACTTCGTCGTCGAACTTGACTCCCATAGAAGATAGCTGGTCAACCACGCCCTGGAACTCACTCAAGTGATCCGAAATAGACGCCCCATCCTTGTATCGCAGACCCATCATTGTTCGGATCAGGAACAACTTGTTTACCCCGGTCTTCTTCGCATACAAGGATTCCAGCTTATCCCACAACGTCTTCGCGTGCTCAATATTGGCAACGTGATTGTACACGTTCTCATCAACAAACTGCCTTATGTACCCACACACCTGTATGTGCTCGAATGTCCAGTCCTCCTCGAATTTATCACTGGGCCTCTCGGATGCAAACACGGGTAGATGCAGCTTCTTGACAAATAGCAAATCTTTCATCTTGCTCCGCCAATAATGATAGTTTGTGCCATTAAGGTTCACCATGCGCACCGGCTTCGCGTCCATCTCTCCTCTCTGGTTCCTCTGTCAACTCCTGACACCCTTTGAACCCAAAGCTCTAATACCACTCTGTTGGGAAAGAAACGCGGAAACCTTTCCCCAAACCGGAGAGTACCTGCGAGAGGACCGAGCAATACAACGCACGAACCCAAAAACAATCACACAAAAACAATCCACACAGACACAAAAAAATTTTGACATGGAAACCCTTGTAGGAAAAAAACCACGGGACGATCGGAGTCCAACCCTGAGAAGCCTCCACTAATGGAATAGAGGAATTACACCCTCTACAAACTCCTCCCGATCCAAATCGGATCTCCACAACACTCAGAGATAAGAACAATGATTACAAGGCTACGAAGAGCGAGAACGACGAGTAGAGATTACCCGAACACGATCTCCTTCGAACAGCGACCTTCAATCCTCCGTCTTCTTCTCCGAAGTTGTAATGGCACTCTTGCCTCCTTGCTCTCTCAAACTTGTGTTGTCCAATGCGTTGCACTTCTGAATTAGGGTTGAGAAATCTCAATATAACTCCCTAATCCCGCAACCAACCTGGACCGTTGGATTAGATCCAATGATGAAAACTCATCCAGAAATCCGCTTCAGCCCCCGACGACACAGAGTTCGGCCAGAACTCTGTGTCGAGCAAACAGAACCTCACGCCAACATTCTGGAGGAGCCGGACCGAGTTCGGCCCGAACTCGCCATGGGACCGAGTTCGGCCCGAACTCGGATCCCCTGTTCCAGAACCTCCCCCTGGGCAGTAACAGTAGCAGCGACTCCGCGTCGCCTACTTCCCGAGCTTCTTCGACACACGAACGACGCTCGTCGCACTCCGGGGCCTTCTCCACATAGGCTGGGAACCCCACCCACTCCAACAGATGCATGGTTACTGCTCCACTGACAAATTTTGGATCTTCGCCCAGCTAGTTGCATTGGTTTTATATTTGATTGTTTTTATTATTTTTTGGTCCCCCTTTTGACCTTTCTTGATATTTTGGGCTTAACCCCATAAGTTTTGCATGATCATATTTCATAGCCTGGTCAGAGAGTCTACCTGCACTTTCATGGGATTACTCGCACTCAATGTTGTAAAAACCGGACCGGACCGACGGTTGGACTGGGTCCAACCGGTTTAAACCAAAAAATCGGTCCGGTTCGACTAAAATCGGATCTTTTAAAGAACCGTCGATTTTTTGTCAAAATCGGGTTCAACCGGTGAACCGGCCGA
>JANAVB010005597.1:20576943-20704088 GCA_029216955.1 Iris pallida
AGTTGTTGTTTCCTTCTACTTGTAAAATAGCTTCCATGTCTTTCATAATCTTGCTCTTCTATCTTTTTTTTAATGTTTGATAATATGCCTCTTTTGGAAATAAGATATAAATAAATTCCTTCAGAAGCCAGTGCATCTATGTTGCACGAATATAAATACAATATGACATAAAATTGACACGTGACACAGATATGGTACCACCATTCTGAAATGTCCTATTGTATTTCGGAGTGTGTCTAGTGTCTAGTACGTGTCCGACACAGACATGGTAATCATTTTGAAATGGCAAAAAAGAAGAAACTAATATTTGAACCTTCTACATCGAACTTGCTTTTCTAGGATGACTAGTTGCTATCAGCACACTTAGATTCTTGAATCCCTCTTCCACACTACTGAACTCCCAACACATCTAGATCATTCCATATTCAATATTAAGCTGCTATTACCAAAATATGAGACTTACTTGGAACTGAGCCACATGTACATCCATAAACCCTATAACGTTAAGGTCATGACAATTTAAATTATTAGAAGCCATTTCCTATATGTAATTCAAGAAAGCAACAATAGAACTTCACTAAAATTACTATGCAGTCAAACCTAGTATACATTTTTTTTTTCTATAAAGTATTTACTGAACATAGTAGGATTAGCAGAAAGGAAAAAAATAAATAAGAACAAGCATCGTGATTATCACATAAACAAAAATTTTGTACAGTGGAAAGAAGTATAAAAATTTGCAGAGAAGAGAAAGAAGTTTGAGAATTTGCAAAAAGGGGGACAAGACGTCATTGGAGTAGTTGGCATATGGGACTATGAGCCAAAGGAGATGGTGCTCCGAGGGATTGGTGGGGTGTCAATTCCTTTGACACCTAGGAGCTGGCCGCCAACTCATTTGGCGCTCCTTTAATAAAAAAAAAACTATAGTCTTTAGCTGATGCCATCCTCAAAGGGCAAAATCGAAAGAAAGAAAAAAATTCAGGGTCCAAACTTTCTATTTGGACAAGTCAAGGCCTAAACACTAATCTGGTATAAAATCCAGGGTCCAAACGCTAATTAGCTCATATAATAATTTACTTGTAATTAATGAAAATTTCGGGTTTGAAAATATGCAAGTTGCGTTATGATGAAAATTTTGTTATGGTCAAGGAGAACAACATGATGTTAATAGAGTTTGTAGAAAATAGTTGTAGTATTTTATTGATAATCTCTTGGCTATTTATAGCCTTACAATCTCCTCATTACATTAACACTCTATAGGAATATTCTATGGCATATCTCATTACATTAACTCTCTATAGGAATATCCTATGACATATTCCAACATACTAAATATACTAATAGGATATTCCAACACATATTCCAACATACCAAAAATACCGATAGGATATTCCAACACTCCCCCTCAAGATGGACGAAAGATATTCACTAAGCCCATCTTGTCACATCCTCTCATCATGCTGACAGAGCTAAGCCCCTTGGTCAGTCCGTCTGCTACCTGATCTTTGGTTGGAACATAGCCCAACTCTAGTAATCCACTATCCAACTTTTCTTTGATGAAGAATCTGTCAATCTCAATATGCTTGGTCCTGTCATGCTGTATTGGATTGTTGGCAATACTAATAGCAGACTGGTTGTCACACCATAGCTTCATCTTGGCTCCCTGATCCAGCTTCAGCTCCATCAACATATTATTCAACCATAATAGCTCTGTGACTCCTAAGGCCATAGCTCTATATTCTGCTTCAGCTGTTGATCCGGCCACCACTGACTGCTTCTTACTCCTCCAAAAGACCAAGTTGCCTCCTACAAATATGCAGTATCCCGAGGTGGATCTCCTGTCGTCATCACAGCTAGCCCACTCAGAATTATAATAATCCTCGATGCTCACATGATTATTCCTTCTGAAAATTAGTCCCTTTCCGGGGCCTCCCTTCAAGTACCTCAGAATCTTGTACACTGCGTACATATGACCCTTCCGGGGGTCATGCATATAGCGGCTCACTATGCTGACTGCAAAGCTGATATCAGGTCGAGTTTGGCTCAAGTAGAACAACTTGTCCACCAATCTCTGATATCTATTCCGGTCAACTGGTTCTCCGGCTTCAGCATCCAGCTTGAACTTCTGGTCTATCGGTGTCGTAGTTGGTTTGCATCCCATCATCCCTGTTTCCGTAAGCAGGTCCAGTGCGTACTTCCTCTGAGAAAGAACAATTCCCTCTGTATCTCGAGCAATCTCAATCCCAATGAAGTATCGAAGAGGGCAAAGATCCTTCACCTCGAACTCCTTGCCAAGCTTCCTCTTGAGTTGGGCGATCTCCTGCTCCTCATCGCCTGTGATAATCATATCATCCACATACATCGCAAGCATGGTGATGTGGCCTCCACTTCGTCTGAAGAACATAGTATGATCAGCATTGATCTGCTGATATTCTATCCCTATCATTGCTCTCCTAAACCTGTCAAACCACGCTCGAGGAGACTGTTTCAGTCCATAGAGGGACTTCTTCAGCCTGCAGACCTTGCCTTCTGTCTGATTGGTGCTGAATCCTGATGGTATCTCTATGTACACCTCCTCCACTAGATCCCCATAAAGAAATGCATTCTTCACATCCAGTTGGTGTAGCTTTCATCCTCCATTGGCTGCTAGAGAGATCAAGGTACTGATAGTACACATCTTTGCCACTGGTGCAAAGGTCTCGTCTTAGTCGATGCCGTACGTCTGACTGTATCCTTTTGCCACCAGTCGAGCTTTGTAGCGCTCAACCTGTCCATCTAGGTTCTGCTTCACAGTGAAAACTGACTTGCATCTGACTGCTCTCTTCCCTTCTGGCAGTCTCACCAGCTCCCAAGTTTGATTCTTCTCCAGAGCTTCCAACTCCTCGTGCATCGCTGCTTTCCACTTTGGATCATTCTTGGCTATCTGCCAATTGTTAGGTACAGTAACACTATCTAATGATGCAATAAAAGTTCCATGAAAAAAGGAGATATAATCATATGAGACAAATTTAGCAAGGTCCCAATCATATCTATCAGAAGATTTTCTCGTATTGCTGCGAGTGGACCTCCATATTATGATGGTTGGGGATGAGGTGTCTGTCATGCCCCAAAACCAGAATACTGGAGAGCGGAGGACAGACACAGCCAGCTACGTACATTGAAGTGAATCCCACCTCGCAAAACGATCACGGCTGTCTAGATGCATGAGGGTTTACTACAAGCCATCAGTCTCTTATGGTCATGAACAAGCCTAGTGTTTCAATCTCAAGCAAGTAGGTAAATGTTACAAGATGTTAGATCATCAGACATATAAAGTAAGGCGTCCCAAATATTACATATTCAGATGATCATGAAGCTAGTCATACAAAACGTGAAGACTAGCAAGAGTTTCAGTCATACATGATCAACCCTAGGATTTGTCAATCATGTTACAGCCTGTAGACAGACAGTAAGTAAAGTTGCAAACGAGCTAACACTTGCTCGGCGGCTAAACGCCTCAAAAGAATATTTTTACAAAGGAGTGGGGGAGCAAAATAAGAACCCACTCGTTGCCAGGGTTGCGCCTAGTGGTCACCATCTGGCTGGAAGACAGGGAGATCCTCGAAAGCTACTCCAAAATCTCTCCATACAAAACCAGCTGGATCAGACCCCAGAAAGAGCAAGTGCCACAAGGGAGGCTTCACTTAAGAACTAAAACCAGCATATTAGCACATGATACATAAAGGATAACGAAAGACATGAGTTAGAGAAAATCGGATGATAAACGATAAGATGACTAACGGACTATTCCGGTAACCAAGTTACAACCCGTAAACCAAACAAGGACCGGGGTTGTAACCCTTCACCTGAACAGAACTTAGTCTCTAATTACCAATTATCGATAAAGTAAAGCATAAACAAACATGTCCTGAGATAGCCATATACTGGATCTAGGCAAGACGAGACAAGATAGGACTCATCCATCATCCACGGCCAAGCAAAGAGTACGGCTTGATACTTTAACTAACTAGGATTATCACAAGCTTAGTTACTAACAAGATGTATCGAGATGTTCCAACAGCCACAAGCCCTGCAGTCTTAATCCAGGTTATCCGGTCACAAGTTGAGAGAGTTGGATTAGGTGACTTGGGGGTGCAACACATGACAGTGTGCTGGAAATGTGCCCTACTCGACGGCAGGCTACAAGCCCAATTAAAAGCGTCCAGATAACGGGACTGCCTATAGCTGGGAAATCTCTTCATGAACTACTTGATCACTCTAGTCATTATCCTAGTCAGATTCAGTATGAATCCCTGACCGTGGAAATCAGGAATTTATATCCTAGACATGATGCAAGACGAGACATGTAGCTTATATAAGCACAAACACCCACTGTGTCAAGACAAGATTTACTTAGCAAGGCATATCGAGATTATCATGTTAGGTTACTTTATCAAGTCAAGAGAGCGTCACAACGGACCACCATCAAGAATTATCATGTCAAGTTACTTGTTACTTGTTACTTGTCAAGAGTGCGCCTCGACGGGCCACTATCAAGATTGTACATGTCGTATTCATGTCAACATCAATACTGGCAAGTCATGCTATACTCAACAAGTTATCAAGTCGGGTCGTCACAAGATAGGTCAAATACCAAGAATAAGCAATTGGCATAAAACCAATAATTAAAGGATAAATCATGCAATGGGCAAGGGGTACCATGGCCAACAATTGGCATTAGCCAAGTTGTGCCAGGGTAATAGGCTGCGCCAGG
Source organism: Iris pallida (assembly GCA_029216955.1). Taxonomy (NCBI): domain Eukaryota; kingdom Viridiplantae; phylum Streptophyta; class Magnoliopsida; order Asparagales; family Iridaceae; genus Iris; species Iris pallida. The sequence goes on from JANAVB010005597.1 coordinate 20,581,697, forward strand.
CACTAGGGGGTGCCAAGGCTACAGGTCAAGTTGCGCCAAAGGCAAGTCGGGTCAAGACAGGCTGGGTTGCGCCAGAACAAGTCGGGCCAAGTCGGGTTGCGCCAGGCACTAGGCTGCACGAGGCTAGTTTGCGCCAGGCTAGGGTGCGCCAGATCAAGTTGCGCCTGACTGGGGTTGCGCCAGGTCAGGTTGCGCCTGACTGGGGTTACGCCAGGTCAGGTTGCACCTGACTGGGGTTGCGCCAGGTCCAAGTTGCGCCTGACTGGGGTTACGTCAGGGCAGGTTGCGCCGCGCTAAGGAGCACGCGCTGGGTCAGTGTGCGCTACGCTACGAAGTATGCACGGGGCAAGTTGCGCCGCGCTAAAAGTGCGCACAGGGCATGTTGCGCCAGGCACTGTTCTTCTTCCCCAAAACAGCAAAAAAGAACCCATGGAACCCGAAAACTTTAAAATGCCATAATTTGCACAAAACAAGTCCGAATTTGGACTTTCAAGGAAATACCAAACTTAAATAGATCAAAACCAAGAAAAACAAAAAAAGATGAAAACTTAGATCTACAAAAATTCATCCATCAAAACCGAAAATGCCAAGCTCTAAAGAGGCTTAGAATCAAGTGGAGAAGAGAATGAAAAAATAAAAGGGGAGATCCATCATAAAGCAAGCTGCACTTGCCTAGGCTTGGTAGGTGGGAGGAGTAAATGAAGAAGATGAAGAAGTAAATGCAAAATAATGGAGGAGAGAGAAGAAGTTGACTTATATAGCAACCCCTCTCATCTCAACCCAAAATAAACCAAACCAAGCCAAGCCAAGTAAAGTCATGTTGAACCAAGTTGAACCAATCAAGTCAAGATTTAAACCAAGGCTAAGCTAAGCAAGATAAGTAAAAATATGGGTCACCTGACAATTGTCAGAAATCTGTATACGTATCCTGAAAATACGTATAACGAAAAACGGTAGTGATAGTGTCACGCCCCGCTCCCGTAGGAGCGATCGTCCTCGCTAAGGCGTGATGCCGCACGAGCCTAGATTGCGCTCGTGCAAGGCGGGTTCCATAACGACCGATTTCAACGGCTACGATGGGGTCGTCGCACAGAAGTCCCAAGCAGAGACATTGAATAATAGCAGCAGAATTTGAAGCAAAATACAAGTTATTCAAAAGAATTCTTTTATTGATATTGAAACGAAGGTTACAATGAGACGCAAGGCCAAGATTACAAGTCTCTCAAGCTCACTCATCTCACATTACAAGTCACTCAGCTCTCTCTCATCTCTCAATACATGTCTTGAGCCAGCGGATGCTTTGGAATGTGTCACTCCCCGTTCCCAGAATGCGTATTTTAATACATATATTGCATGAATGTATTTATTTAATATTTATCATGTATTATCCTGTATTTAAATTTCTATAACTTCATGTTAATTAATTATCTGCTCTTTAATTTTCATGTTAATTAATTTCCTGCAATTATATTTCTGCATTCTAATTATCTGCATTTTATTTTTTTGCAATTTTATTCTCTGCTTTAGTTAGTCTTTTCGGGTTGGCCTTGATGGACCCGTATGCAACCCGGCCCAATAGCTCCCACCTACCACCCCCTTTGCTATTTAAAGCTTCCATCCCATTCTCTCTCTTCATTACTCATTCTCGCCATTACTTCTTCTTCTTCTTCCACACAACTTCTCCACCTACCAGCAGTAGCAGCAGGCAAGTGCAATCTTGCTTCTTGCTTGGAGAACCATTTTTATGGTTCATTATTCTTCCTCTCATGATCCTGAGAGAGTTTAGTGCTTGGCATTTTTGATTTCTGTGGCTTGTTTTCTCTAGATCTAAGTCGTTACATTTTCGGTTGTGCATGGGTTCTTGATCTCCCAACTTGGCGTGTATTTCTGGCACTGGAGCGAAGGCTCCATAGGACTTGGAGTTTGGGAGATGTTGTACGCTCACGTTCTTACGTGCTCGCGTAAACATCAGCCCTTCACGCTCACGTCTTTACGTGCGTGCGTGTATCTTTAGTCACGCACACGTTATTACGTGTCAGCGTGTATTTTTAGTCACGCACACATCCTTGCGTGCGTGCGTATATTTTTAGTCACGCACACATTCTTACGTGCCAGCGTGAATTTTAGTCACGCACACGTCTTTACGTTGTCTGCGTGGATTCTGAGTCACGCTCACGTCTTTATGTGTTAGCGTGGATTTGAGTTACGCTCATGCCTTTGCATGCGTGCGTGACTTTCCACACTCACGCTGTACTTGCGTGCGTGACTTTTTACGTTCACGCGATGCGTGCGTGGATTTCCTATCACGTCCACGCTGTGCGTGCGTGAATATCTTATTACCCTTCACGCTATGCGTACGTAGATTTCCTTTCACGCTCACGCTTGCCAGCGTGTATCATTTTATACGCTCACTCCTTCAGGCTAGACTTGGCATACCCCTTTTTACGCGCACGATTCTTGCGTGACTTGTTGGTCTTAGCATAGACTTCTTGCGTGACTTGTTGGCCTTAGTATAACCTACTAGACTTGGCGTGACTTTCTAACCTGGGTGTTACTATTTGTTCTATAACTTATTCATTTAATGATGGCATGATAATTCTTTTATTATATCCTTACGCCTTTTTACATGAACTTGATAAATCATGATAGGTTAATATTGATAATACAGATTGTTATATAGAATGTGTCATGTGTCTTGATTGATCCATGGATACCCAGTAAGACTGGAACTTGACCTTGAGAGTTATAGACTCGACCCATTTAATGCTAATTGACTTTCATGCCTTGTCACCATTGATAATGATTGTGACATGACTAATAATTGATCATGCGTTCCTAGTTGGAACTAAGAGACTGGCTAGTCGTCTTATTGAATTGAATGAATGCGACACGTTCATGTAATGAACTATTGCAATCGATTAGCCGATCCCGAATATTGGCATACAGGCACATGCAGGTTTCAAATTATTTATTTATTTATTTAGTTATTTATTTATCTTACAAAAACAGCATGTGTACTTTATGGTCAAGGCATGATTACTCCGTGGTTAGATTTGATTGTTGTATTACGCTATGTAAGACCTACAACATAGCCACACGGGTATCGTTGTAGAGTTGCGCATATCGTACCCCGTACGACAGTACTCATTTGAATGACCATGATCCACGGCATGGGATTTCACTCAACGTAGGGACTATTAAGTTAAATAAAATAATGATGGCATGGAGAGAATGGATTCCCGAGTTCTTACATGGCAGCCCCCTTGGGACGAGTAGTACCCGACGGGCCGGCTGGTTCCCACAGATACGGCAAATCTGCCACACGGACAGGGAGAGGTATCTGCTTATATTATTATTGTATATTGTATATTGATGACGGGCGTCCCGCTGGGACTCGTCTAATTCATGCATGGCGCAATTGATTGACTGGATAGACTAGCCTTGCTCGCACATAGTGAGAACTGAGGAATCTTTATTGTATTATTCCAGGATAACTTGGAACTCACATTAGCAAGCCGTAGTAGTTGATTGGCCGTTCAAGATGATTTGTTTGTGTACTGTACCTACTCTGTTGCCTAACTGAGATGATCAGAATGTCAGGACATGACGGGCCAACTTCTGTCCTTGTTTGGTTGGGAGGTTGGTTCGAAGTGTCGTGATGTTATGTGAATCCTAGTGGAAAGCAGAGATCTATTATTATATTCTCTTACTTACTGGTTTAATCCTTCATATCGTCCTTCCTTGTGGTACTTACTATTAGAGGTCTAACCTCTCTGGTTTTGTATGGCCAGATTTAGAGCCGGTTCCCGAGGATCCAGCTTACTTCCACCTCCAAGATGGTCAATACTAGGGGAATGATCGCAGGAGGACTCGAGTGGGTTCCTTACTTCACCACTCGTTTTGTTATTTACTTTATACTTTGCCGTTTGGCACCGACATGTTAGTCGGATTGTCTTGCATTTACTTTTGCATAATTGTAATTAAGTCAGACTGCAGCTGATAACAATTGTGTATACTTGCTATATTATCTGGCTATGTTTTGTAAAGCCAGATCTCAAGAACATTTTGACTGAGCGTTTGGGACGCCTTACTGCTTTATCTTACATGTTCTCTATTTCTGCTTCTTATTTGAATGATTGAGACAATAGATATGAAGTGACCATAGTAAAACTTTCATGTAGTATGCACCCCCTCGTCTGGTTAGACAGTATTGATCGTATTATACGGTATTCATCTACCCGTAATACGTAGCTGGCTGAGTCATTCTCCCGCTCTCCAGTATTCTGGTTCTGGGGCGTGACAAGGTTTTAGTGGTGGCCCATGCAGGTCCGATTTCAGACTTGTGGGGTGTTTTGATTTATAGGATGTCCCAATCACACGTGTTTCCCCCTTGATCTCATGATTCGTTATTCTCAACCCTTGCTTGACATTCCGGTATCCTTTGACTTCATTGATCCTTCATGTCCGGTTGTTTGATTGTTCTCTTGTCCCTTTTCTTAGGGGCACTTCGTCCGCATTGGTCAGAGCTGGGCAGCAACAACAAGAGCAACATGAGCAACATGACCAGGTTTATCAGCAACAAGGGCCAGTCTCACCTCAGGAGACTATCCAGGAAGAAGTGATAGTAGAACCAGCAGTTGGACCGCAGTATCCGAAAGTTCCAACACCACCCATAGTTCCACCTACCCCTGTGGAAGTGGACACACCAGCCCTTCTGGAGATCATGAGAGGAATGATGGCTACTCAGCAACATCAGATGTTGGCCCAACAACGCATGCACACTCAGCTACAAGAGCAGAATGTGTTGCTCAACCAAGGATTGCAGACGGCTTTAGAAAGAGGAGTGAGGACTGATTCAGAAGCATCAGCCAGGTTTTGCAAGTACAACTCCCGCCGTTTCGAGGGCACGGAGGATGCCATTTCAGCAGATGCATGGCTTAAGGATATTGAGGCTATTCTGATAGCAGCTAAGGTACCGGCAGAAGAACGTGTGGATCTAGTGAAGTTGTTACTTCAGGATCTCGTACGTGATTGGTGGGAATCAGAGGAAGTGGGCATCAGACGTCCTGTGGCTTGGAACGATTTCACTGCAAGATTCAAGACCAAGTACTATGGAGTTGTGGCACAGTTTGAGCTACAACAAAAGTTTATCAACCTCAGGCAGGCCGGCAAGACTGTAGATGCTTACGCAGCGGAGTTCTGCAGATTGAGTAGATTCGCCCCAGAGATGGTAGCAACAGAGAGCCAGAGGGCCATGAGGTTTCAGCAAGGGTTTCATCTTGAGCTCTTGCAATTGATAGAGGGGCACAATTACCAAACTTTTGACGAAGTATTAACGGCAACTCGAAGGCATGAGATCACCATTCAGAGACTTGCAGTGAGGACTGGGGGTCAGAAGAGATCCCACAGTCAGATTGAAGGAGGAGGGGGAGCAGCGCCCCGAACAACAGCACCATCCACTGGCATTCGTATCCACGATGTGGCGATACGAGGACCAGCACTACCACCCAGGCAGCAGCAACAGCATCAGAGGAAGAACCAGCAACCCCCGGCGGGCTGCACTTATTGTGGAAAGATGGGACACACTAGAGATGTGTGTCGGACATTGAATGTACTATGTCTGATATGTGGAAATCCAGACCATCGGGTTACCACATGTCCCATGAATTCGAGGTCAGGAGGACCAGGGCAGCAGTTTCTTGCTCTGCCAGCGCCAGGAGCAAGCCAGTATCGAGGACCAGTGGTGGCAGTAAGGCCGTTGGCCCAGCGTCCGTTAATGCCGCAGGCTCAGATGTTTCGGCAGCAGGGACCGCCGATGCAGCAACACCAGTATAGACCACCCCAGCATCATCAAGGAAGGGGCCAGCTGCAACATCAGGCTAGGCCGCAGCATGGGAACCAGCAAGGAGGTCGAGGGCAAGCATTCACTCTGTCCTTGGAGGAGGCATTGGCATCGGGAGATGTTGTGGCAGGTAACATTCTCGTCGCCTCATATCCCGCAGTAGCATTGTTTAATTCGGGAGCATCCCATTCATTTATATCTGCACAATTTGCGACACGACTAGGAATGGAGTTCGAGGCATTACCAGGGAGGTTGAATATATTCACTGGTAATAGGCTCATAGGAGTTAGTAGAGTTAGTTTAGCATGTAGTGTTGTAGTGTGCGGGCATCCTTTACCCGCCCGGTTGATAGAATTTCCTGTTGAAAATTTCAACGTTATCTTAGGCATGGACTGGCTGAAAGACAGTCATGCGACAATAGATTGTCATAGAGGGAGTGTATCTTTTGATATCCCAGGCATGGAGAGATTCACCTTAGTCAGATCAGAGGCAACTCAGCATGAGCAGGGAGTAATAACGGCAATGAAAGAAGTTCAGATCCCGAAGGTAGTTAAAGAATTTCTAGATGTATTTCCCGAAGAACTTCCAGGTCTACCACCAGTTAGAGATATTGAGTTCAGTATAGAATTGGCACCAGGAACTAAACCGATATCAGATCGGATTTACAGAATGTCGGATTCAGAACAGGCCAAGGTATATCAGCACGTAGAGGAACTGAAGGAGAAGAAGTTCATCCAAGCTAGCGTGTCACCATGGGCAGCACCAGTGGTACTTGTGGAAAAGAAGGATGGGTCATCCAGATTATGCATTGACTACAGGAAGCTTAACGCGGCAACAGTGAAGAACAAGTACCCACTACCCAGGATCGACGACTTATTTGATCAATTGAGCAAAGCTAGACTTTTCTCCAAGATAGATCTTCGTTCAGGGTACCATCAGGTGAGGGTTCGGAAGGAAGATATTCCCAAGACAGCATTCAGGTCGAAGTATGGGTATTATGAATTCTTAGTAATGCCGTTTGGTTTGACCAATGCTCCAGCGATATTCATGGATTTGATGAATCGCATCTTTATGCCATACTTAGATCAGTTTGTCGTTGTGTTTTTTGACGACATTCTCGTATACTCTGCTAGTGAGGAGGAGCATGAAGACCACCTCAGGAAAGTGTTACAGGTTCTGAGAGAGAACCAGTTGTATGCCAAGCTCAGCAAGTGTGAATTTTGGTCGGATCACATTTCATTTTTGGGTCACATCATATCAGGAGCTGGAGTAGCAGTAGATCCCAAGAAGATAGAAGCAGTAGAAAGTTGGCCAGTACCTAAGACCGTAGCAGATGTGCGGAGTTTCTTGGGATTGGCAGGATATTACAGAAGGTTTGTGTCAAACTTTGCAAGGCTTTCAGCACCCATGACCCGCTTGACCCGGAAGGATGTACCATTCGTTTGGTCGGCAGAATGTCAGGCATCATTTGAGACTTTGAAGCAGAAGTTGATATCAGCACCAATTCTTATATTACCAGTTGGACCCGGAGGTTTTACAGTATATTGTGATGCGTCAGGTAAAGGACTTGGATGTGTCCTTATGCAACATGGGAAGGTGATAGCATATGCATCTAGGCAGCTTCGGGACCACGAGAAGAATTACCCAACTCATGACTTAGAGTTGGCGGCAGTAGTATTTGCTTTGAAGCTGTGGAGGCATTACTTATATGGTGATCGAGTGGATATGTACACGGACCACAAAAGTCTGAAGTACATCTTTACTCAGAAGGAACTGAACAAATGGCAGAGAAGATGGTTGGAGTTGATCAAGGATTATGATGTGGAGCTTCAGTATCATCCAGGCAAGGCTAATGTGGTAGCAGACGCTCTTAGCAGGAGAGGCGGCACATTTATGTTGACAACACAGAGGCATATCTTAGAAGACCTTCGGGAGATGGGCATCGAAGTTATACTTCCTAGTGATGTAGGAGTTCTAACAAGTCTGCAAGGTCAATCCGACTTGGTAGGCAGGATCAAGGCAGCTCAGGCACAAGACCCAAGGATTCAGAAGCTTAGGGAAGAATGTGAGTCAGGACTCAGGAAGGAGATGAGAATTCATGAAGATGGTACACTTAGGTTTGAATCGCGTCTATGTGTGCCTAGTGGAGATATCAGACATGAGGTTATGGCAGAAGCTCACAGTTCTCAGTATTTTATTCACCAAGGAGGGACCAAGATGTACCAAGATATCAAGCAGCATTTCTGGTGGAACAGGATGAAGAGGGAGATAGCTAGATTTGTTTTCCGTTGCTTGGTATGTCAGCAAGTCAGGCAGAACAGCAGAGGCCAGCTGGATTATTGCAACCGCTTCCCATTCCGGAATGGAAATGAGAGCATATTACAATGGACTTTGTGACCGGTTTACCGAGATCACCAAGTGGTAAGGACGCTATTTGGGTGATAGTGGACCGACTTACGAAGGTAGCACACTTTCTTCCTTTCAGAGTAGGGCAATCTACAGAAAAGTTAGCAGAGTTGTATATGCAATAGATAGTCAGGCAGCATGGAGTCCCTGTCAGTATTATGTCGGATCGAGATACCCGTTTTATATCACATTTCTGGAAGAGCTTGCATCATAGTCTGGGTACCAAGTTAAGATTTAGTACGGCTTACCATCCGCAGACGGATGGGCAATCAGAAAGAACGATTCAGACTTTAGAAGACATGTTGCGAGCTTGCACTCTAGATTTTGGAGGGTCTTGGGAGAGTCACCTGCACTTGGTCGAGTTCTCGTACAACAATAGTTATCAAGCCAGTATCCAGATGGCGCCATTTGAAGCACTATATGGTAAGAAGTGCAGGTCACCGCTTGCATGGGATGATATCGAAGAGAGGAAGATGTTAGGCCCGGAAATGATTGTTCAGACGGTTGAAGTGGTTAAGGGAATTAGAGAGCGACTTCGTGTTGCGCAGGATCGGCATCGTCATTGGGCGGACCAGCATCGTAGGTCGTTAGAGTTCTCTATTGGGGACCACGTATTCTTGCGGATCTCACCTACTCGTGGGGTCATTAGATTTGGCGTTCACGGGAAATTGAGTCCGCGGTACGTGGGCCCATTTGTTATCCTTGATCGGGTAGGCGATGTTGCTTATCGTTTATCCCTCTCACCTTCGTTACGAGAGGTGCATGACGTGTTTCATGTATCTCAGTTACGTAGATATGTATCGGACCCAAGCCATGTCCTCGATCACTCTGAGCTGGTTGTTGGTACCAACCTGTCTTACGAGGAACAGCCTGTGTCCATTTTGGACCGAAGAGAGAAGATACTCAAGAACCGAATAATTAGTCTTGTCCATGTTGCTTGGGGTCATCACTCCTTGGGAGAGGCAACGTGGGAACGTGAGGATGATATCCGATCACGGTATCCACACTTGTTTGACTCACAAGGTATATCTCTTTCTGTATACCTTAATTGTCCTGATTCTTCATGCTTGTCACCTTATGGGTAGAATTGCTTGATATCGTAGATTGATGGATTTACATATATAGTACTTGCTATGGACATTTTAAAATGATTGCTTGATTGAATTGCTTGTACTTAGATTGGTTTAGCCCTGATGTTTCTATCTTGCTTGAATTTGAAATTCCGAGGACGGAATTTTTTTCAAGGTGGATAGAGATGTCACTTCCCGTTCCCAGAATGCGTATTTTAATACGTATATTGTATGAATGTATTTATTTAATATTTATCATGTATTATCCTGTATTTAAATTCCTATAACTTCATGTTAATTAATTATCTGCTCTTTAATTTTTATTTTAATTAATTTCCTGCAATTTTATTTCTGCATTCTAATTATCTGCATTTTATTTTTCTGTAATTTTATTCTCTGCTTTAGTTAGTCTTTTCGGGTTGGCCTTGATGGACCCGTATGCAACCCGGCCCAATAGCTCCCACCTACCACCCCCTTTGCTATTTAAAGCTTCCATCCCATTTTCTCTCTTCATTACTCATTCTCACCATTACTTCTTCTTCTTCTTCCACACCACTTCTCTACCTACCAGCAGTAGCAGCAGGCAAGTGCAATCTTGCTTCTTGCTTGGAGAACCATTTTTATGGTTCATTATTCTTCCTCTCATGATCCTGAGAGAGTTTAGTGCTTGGCATTTTTTATTTCTGTGGCTTGTTTTCTCTAGATCTAAGTCATTACATTTTCGGTTGTGCATGGGTTCTTGATCTCCCAACTTGGCGTGTATTTCTGGCACTGGAGCGAAGGCTCCATAGGACTTGGAGTTTGGGAGATGTTGTACGCTCACGTTCTTACGTGCTCGCGTAAACATCAGCCCTTCACGCTCACGTCTTTACGTGCGTGCGTGTATCTTTAGTCACGCACACGTTATTACGTGTCAGCGTGTATTTTTAGTCACGCACACATCCTTGCGTGCGTGCGTGTATTTTTAGTCACGCACACATTCTTACGTGCCAGCGTGAATTTTAGTCACGCACACGTCTTTACGTTGTCTGCGTGGATTCTGAGTCACGCTCACGTCTTTATGTGTTAGCATGGATTTGAGTTACGCTCATGCCTTTGCATGCGTGCGTGACTTTCCACACTCACGCTGTACTTGCGTGCGTGACTTTTTACGTTCACGCGATGCGTGCGTGGATTTCCTATCACGTCCACGCTGTGCGTGCGTGAATTTCTTATTACCCTTTACGCTATGCGTGCGTAGATTTCCTTTCACGCTCACGCTTGCCAGCGTGTATCATTTTATACGCTCACTCCTTCAGGCTAGACTTGGCATACCCCTTTTTACGCGCACGATTCTTGCGTGACTTGTTGGTCTTAGCATAGACTTCTTGCGTGACTTGTTGGCCTTAGTATAACCTACTAGACTTGGCGTGACTTTCTAACCTGGGTGTTACTATTTGTTTTATAACTTATTCATTTAATGATGGCATGATAATTCTTTTATTATATCCTTACGCTTTTTTACATGAACTTGATAAATCATGATAGGTTAATATTGATAATACAGATTGTTATGTGGAATGTGTCATGTGTCTTGATTGATCCATGGATACCCAGTAAGACTGGAACTTGACCTTGAGAGTTATAGACTCGACCCATTTAATGCTAATTGACTTTTATGCCTTGTCACCATTGATAATGATTGTAACATGACTAATAATTGATCATGCGTTCCTAGTTGGAACTAAGAGACTGGCTAGTCGTCTTATTGAATTGAATGAATGCGACACGTTCATGTAATGAACTATTGCAATCGATTAGCCGATCCCGAATATTGGCATACAGGCACATGCAGGTTTCAAATTATTTATTTATTTATTTAGTTATTTATTTATCTTACAAAAATAGCATGTGTACTTTATGGTCAAGGCATGATTACTCCGTGGTTAGATTTGATTGTTGCATTACGCTATGTAAGACCTACAACATAGCCGCACGGGTATCGTTGTAGAGTTGCGCATATCGTACCCCGTACGACAGTACTCATTTGAATGACCATGATCCACGGCATGAGGTTTCACTCAACGTAGGGACTATTAAGTTAAATAAAATAATGATGGCATGGAGAGAATAGATTCCCGAGTTCTTACATGGCAGCCCCCTTGGGACGAGTAGTACCCGACGGACCGGCTGGTTCCCACAGATACGGCAAATCTGCCACACGGGCAGGGAGCGGTATCTGCTTATATTATTATTGTATATTATATATTGATGACGGGCGTCCCGCTGGGACTCGTCTAATTCATGCATGGCGCAATTGATTGACTGGATAGATTAGCCTTGCTCGCACATAGTGAGAACTGAGGAATCTTTATTGCATTATTCCAGGATAACTTGGAACTCACATTAGCAAGCCTTAGTAGTTGATTGGCCGTTCAAGATGATTTGTTTGTGTACTGTACCTACTCTGTTGCCTAACTGAGATGATCAGAATGTCAGGACATGACGGGCCAACTTCTGTTCTTGTTTGGTTGGGAGGTTGGTTCGAAGTGTCGTGATGTTATGTGAATCCTAGTGGAAAGCAGAGATCTATTATTATATTCTCTTACTTACTAGTTTAATCCTTCATATCGTCCTTCCTTGTGGTACTTGCTATTAGAGGTCTAACCTCTCTGGTTTTGTATGGCCAGATTTAGAGCCGGTTCTCGAGGATCCAGCTTACTTCCACCTCCAAGATGGTCAATACTAGGGGAATGATCGCAGGAGGACTCGAGTGGGTTCCTTACTTGTAATGCCTGTGGTCCGTATTACGTATTTCTGGAATACGTATACGTATTTTATTCTGTATTGCATGATTCCTTGTTTAGCTTGTATCTTGGCTTGGTTATTTCTTGGCTTGGTTCGGCTTGGCTCGGTTTTCTTTGGTTCAATATGAACCAATGTGAACCCCTACCTACCACCACCATTGTATTTATTAATCCATTCTCTCTATTCTCTCTCTTCATTAATCATCTTCTTCTTCCCCATTACTTCCTTACCTACCAGAGAGAGAAGAGAGAGGTCTAGGCAAGTGCAACTTGCTTCATGGAGGAACTCTGATTTTATTGCTCCATTCTCTTCTTTACTACATTCTAAAGCACTTTAGTATTTGACATTTCTCATTTCCATGGCTAGATTCTTGTAGATCTAAGTTTATTTTATTTTCGGATTTCTTGGGTTTTGATCTACTTAATCTTGTTATTTTCGAGTTTTGATGGTTCCATATTGTAGAGAATTTCGTTCTACCCCATTTTGACCTATGGAAGTTCGGATTTAGGCTCCGGATGATGGAGTTATGGAGTTTGAGGACTTTGCTCTCATGGTGTTCTCCTTCTCTGAAATTTTGGAGAAGATGAACAGTGCTTGACTTGACCGCATGAATATTCACGCGACAAGTGTTCTATCCAGCCGCATGACTGGAAGTTCTTGAGCCGCATGAGAGTCGGACTCACTTAGCCGCATAACTCGCTCAATTTCCAGCCGCATAAGTTCTGAACTCTGCAGCCGCACGCGCCATTCCCACTGGCCGCATGAGGACTTCATCCTGAGCCGCATGAACTCAACACTCGCGAGCCGCATATGCACACTTGCTCCCAGCCGCATGGGCATTGCTCCCCGCAGCCGCATGAGTACTCTTCCCTTCTGAGCCGCATCGGGTTTCCCTCCCCCGCAGCCGCATGGGTTGCTTCTTCTCGAGCCGCATGGAACCACACTTCTCCCCCCCCCCGGCCGCATGTATCTGATTGGCCAGCTAGCCACATGAGACCCATTTCCCCCAGCCGCATGAGTTTCCTATCTTCCTGACCGCATGCGCCCCTTGTCTTGGCCGTATGGGATCTAGTGACCCTGGCCGCATGCGCTCTCCTAATTGGGCCGCATGAGTCTACCCTTTCTTGACCGCATATGACTTAGCCGCATGACTCTCCTAATTGGGCCGCATGAGTCTACCCTTTTGTCATGAACTTGATAATCATGGATTTGTTTAATATGTTTGAAAATGGTACCTGAGCATGACATGATAGTGACCCGTAGTGGTGCACTTTTGAACAAGAAAACCTGACACGACCTGATAGTGGCCCGTCGTGACGCACTCCTGACAAGTACACTTGACATGATAACCTGACATGATATATCTTGAGAAGCTGTTGCGACGGCTACCTGACATGACATGACCTGTATAAATTACATGGACACCGTGGACGATTGTGCTTGTACAAATAAACCAGTTCTGTCTTGCATCATGTCTAGGGAGGGACTCCTGAGTACCACGGTCAGGAGTACCTATTGAAATGAACTAAGAACTAATAACTAGATTAATACATTAGTCATGAAGAGATTTCCCAGCTACAGGCAATCCCGTTACCTAGGCGCGCCTAGGATCTGTAGCCTGCCGTCGAGTAGGGCACATTTCCAGCACACTGTCATGTGTTGCACCCTTCAAGCTACCTAAGGGTACATGCATTTCCTGGACGATGTACCCACCTGAATTCAACCCTAATCTTTCGTCTTGGGTAACCTGGATGGTCTGCAGGGCTTGTGGCTGTGGAATAATCTCACTGCATCTTGTTAGTAATTAGGCTTGTGACAACCCTAGTTAGTTAAAGTATCAAGCCGTAGTTCTTGCTTGGCCGTGAAATGATTGGATGAAGTCTAACCAGTCTAGTCTTGTCTTGATTCTGTTCCAGATTACTGCATGACCAGAATGCCTGTATTTATTTTACCGATAAATGGTGAGAATTCCAAGTTCTGTTCAGACGAAGGGTTACAACCCCGGTCCTTGTTTGGTTTACGGGTTGTAACCTGGCTATCTGAATAGTTCCATGGTTATCTCGTCGTATATCATCCTGATGTGTTTTCTTTATGGCTTAATTGCACTTTGCTACCCTCAACTATTACCATTTTTCAACTTTGTACCCTAAACTATTTTTTGTAACAATTTGGTACCCAGATGTTATTTTGGACTAAAATGCCCCTACCCCTAACCCTAACCCTCCCCCCCTGCACGCTCCGGCCGCCCCCCCCTGCTCACTCCGGCCGCCCCCCCCCCCTCCCCCGCCCCCCCTGCTCACTCCGGCCGCCCGCCCGCCCCCGCCTCTCCCCTAGGCCGCGGCAGCACGGGAGGAGGGGGGCTGGGGAGGGAGGGCGGGGCGGGAGGCGGGGCAGGGGGTGGCCGAAGGTAGCAGGGGGGGTGGGGGCGGGGGGGGGGCGGAGCTAGCAAGGGGGGGCGGCCAGAGCTAGCAGGGGGGGTGGCCGGAGTGGGGAAGGGGGTGGAGGGAAGGAAGAGGGAAGGACATTTTCGAAATTTTTAAAAAATTAGGTATCAGTTGAAAAAAAATAATAGTTGAGGTACCAATTTGTTACGAAAAAAAGTTTATGGTATCAAGTTGAAAAGACGGAATAGTTGAGGGTAGCAAAGTGCAATTAAGCCTTTCTTTATTTCCAGTTCTTACTTTTATTTATATCTTGTGCTGATTGCTGGTTTTAGTTCCTAAGTGAAGCTTCCTTGTGGCACTTGCTCTTTCTGGGATCTGACCCAGCTGGTTTTGTATGGCCAGATTTCGGAGCAGCTCCAGAGGATCTACCGCTTTTCCAGCCCGATGGTGAACACCAGACGTAACCCGGGCAACGAGTGGATTTATTTTTGCTCTCCCACTTTATTGTAAAAATATTCTTTTGAGGCGTTTAGCCGACGAGCACCTGTTTAGCTCGATTGTATTTACTTACTGTCTGCCTACGGGCTGTAACATGATTGACAAATCCTAGGATTGATCATGTATGACTAAACTCTTGCTAGTCCTAACATTTTGTAACGACTAGCTTCATGATCAGCTGAATATGTAATGTTTGGGACGCCTTACTATTGTATATTTAATGATCATACATCTTGTAACTTTTACTTACTTGCTTGTGATTGAGACACTAGGCTTGTTCATGACCTTAAGAGACTGTTGGCTTGTAGTTAAACCCTCATGTATCTAGACAGCCGTGACCGTATAGCGAGATGGATTCCATTTCAATATACGTAGCTTGCTATGTCTGTCCCCGCTCCCAGTATTCTGGTTCTGGGGCGTGACATTACTTCACCACTCGTTTTGTTATTTACTTTATACTTTGCCGTTTGGCACCGACATGTTAGTCGGATTGTCTTGCACTTACTTTTGCATAATTGTAATTAAGTCAGACTGCAGCTGATAACAATTGTGTATACTTGCTATATCATCTGGCTATGTTTTGTAAAGCTAGATCTCAAGAACATTTTGACTGAGCGTTTGGGACGCCTTACTATTTTATCTTACATGTTCTCTATTTCTGCTTCTTATTTGAATGATTGAGACAATAGATGTGAAGTGACCATAGTAAGACTTTCATGTAGTATGCACCCCCTCGTCTGGTTAGACAGCATTGATCGTATTATACGGTATTCATCTACCCGTAATACGTAGCTGGCTGAGTCATTCCCCCGCTCTCCAGTATTCTTGTTCTGGGGCGTGACAGAACGGATCCGCTAGCAGATCCGGACTCATGCCTCGATAAAGTTATCGATCGATGACGGGATGCGTCTGTGCCCGGGGTACTCTCCGGGTCGAGTTCGCTGGATGGGGTCACATCCCGGGAAGATTGAATGCGACCACGACCACCAGCACCACCACGACCACTACCACGACCACCACCACCACTACGACCACCACCAGCAGCACGACCACGGCCAGCCATCATGACCTGTAAATAGAACACATAAACATAATTAACAATATAGAAGTGTAAATGAATATAAAATTCTAAACTAAAATATACATACCACCAGCAGGGAGACGAGTGCCGCCGCGACGAAAAAGACTATGAGTGCCATCTGCAAAAAAAAAATATACAATAAGTAAATGATCGAACGAAAAAAACATGAATTCACGTAATTGCTTTTATGAGGTCAAACTTAATTCACGTAATTGGAAGTGTTTTTAATATACAACAATATTTAACCAATCATCGTTATCGTCTTCATTCTCATCCTCGGCCTCGTCTTCATCATCATCCTCATCCTCATCCTCATCCTTATCCTCATCGTCGATTTTATTTGTATCCTCATCCCCGTCAAATTCTTCTTCTTCTTCTTCTTCTTCTGCCTCAATATTTAGGACAAGACGCCTCTTTCTTCCCTGGTTGACAGCTAAGTCTTGTGTATCAACCTCTTCCTCCCCTCTATTTTCCTCAACAATATCTTCAACATCCATTGTATCCGACTGTTGTCACAAGTATTGGGACTTTTCGATCTGGTCCTCTTGGTATGCTGGGTCTCCAACGTTGAATGTATTTCTAGATTTAATCTTGCATACTGTCCACCAGTCAAATTGATCTCTACGACGCCTTGGGTAGCTTGTATAGTAGACTTGAACAACCTGACTTGCTATTGCAAATGTATCGGACCCTTTATACCTCCTGCGATGATTTATATCGACAAATCCAAATTGTTTATCGATTCTCCAACCGATATTTGGTGTCGTATCGAACCACTCACATTTGAAGATCACAATATGCATATCATATAGGACAGTATATTGTAAATCTATAATATCCCGAAGCACTCCATAATAGTCAAAGTCCGGCTCGTCGTCATAGATAGTGCCTCTTATGCAAACACCAGAATCCTTGGTATTGATGCCGTCATTGATAAATTCGACATTATAGCATTCTGAGTTGCCTTAAACCTGAAGCCATTAACGAAATATCCTGGCCAAGTCTTTGTTTGCTTCTTCGGTCCCAATGCCAGATAACGAACACTCTTATTAGTGAGTATTGTTTCAGGCAATAAAACCTGTAAACAAATATTTTTAATTTAAATGTTTTAGATTATATATTTATAATCTCAGTTACTTACGTATTTTATAAGAATATATAAAATCAACCTCAGTTATAATCTCAGTTACTTACGTATTTGCGAAACCACGACGGAAATGTACAATCAACCTCTCTTTGAAGTCCCTCATCGGTAATATAGGGTGTCCTCATTTTGACTTCATCTCTAAATACACTGTTAGATAGAATAAGAATATATAAGTGTAGTCACTTACTTCATCAAATTAGAGATTATAACGAGTGCAAGTGTACTGACTTACTTCTCCAAATCTCTCACTTCTTGTATGTCACAGTTTAACAAGACATATCGGTGAGCGGCATCATACTCGTCGTCAGTCAACCACCGATTTTTACTAGCCCCAACAGGCTTGTCCTTTACATTGAATATACCTCCATCCTCAACGTCCTCGTCATTCCTTTGAGGTCTATTTCGATTTGTCTTAACATGAGTATCAAAATAAATGGAGCAGAAGTTTGACACCTCTTCGATAAGATATGCTTCGCATATCGAAGTCTCTATATGAGCCTTGTTGCCAACTTTCTTCTTTAGATGGTAAAGGTATCTAGAGAGACAAATTATCTTGAGAATTAAGAATAAATTTTAAAACCCACTGAAATTCAACTTAAATTATATTAATTTTTATGTACCTTTCAAATGGGTACATCTATCGATAATGAATAGATGTACCACACGGGCTTCGTATGCTAGATGAATCGGTAGATGCTCCATGCTGTCGAAGAAGCCATGAGGAAATATTTTCTCCAACTTGCAAATTGTTAAGATAATCTTCTCCTTAAGTTCAACCATGTGTTGCACAGTCAACTTAGTTGAACAAATATCCCTGAAGAATATAGATAGTTCGGCCAACGGAACCCATACAGCAGAAGGCAACAACGCTTTCAAAGCAATGGACAGTAATCTTTCCATAAACATGTGGCAGTCATGACTCTTCATTCCCGTTAGCTTGCGTTCATTGAGATCAACGCATCTAGACAAATTCGACACATAGCCGTCGGGAAATCTTAAAGTAGATATCCACTTGCAGATTATTAATCTATCTTCCTTCCTCAATGTGTATTGTGCTATCGGCTTAGTTAATTGTCCACCAGCTCCCTTTTGTATCAAGTTCAGATAAGGACGCTTGCATATCTCGACAATGTCTTGTCTTGCTTTTGGATTGTCCTTCGTCTTTCCTTTAATATCCATGACGGTATTGAAGACAATATCGAACACATTCTTTTCGATATGCATAACATCAAGATTATGCCTTATAAGATTATCTTTCCAATAAGGCAAGTCCCAGAAGATACTCCGTTTGGTCCAGTTATGGCTTTGTTCGAACCCATCGACACGATTGTTCGATGGATCTTCCATTACAGCGGGCAAGTCCTTTACATCTTTCCAAATATCGTATCCCGACAATCTGGCAGGCGGATGAGAAAATTTTTGTTTTCCAGCTCTGAACGCGTCCTTGTTCTTTCTCCAAGGATGACTCGCGGGCAGAAATTGACGATAACAATCAAAGAAAGAAGTTGTTCCTCCATACTTAAGACGGAACGCCTTTCTATTTTCCATGCATATCGGACAAGACATGGTGCCGTGAGTACTCTATCCCGACAGCATACCGTATGCGAGAAAATCATTGATTGTCCACATCAGTGAAGCTCTCATCTGAAAGTTCTGTTTCTTGGAAATATCATAGGTCGCGACGCCGATCTCCCACAGCTGTTTCAGCTCATCCACCAATGCTGTAAATATATATCAATATTCTTTGTTGGATTTTTGGGACCCGGTGTGATAGCTGTCAAGAACATATAAGGAGTCTTCATACACATCTATGGTGGCAGATTGTAAGGGGTCAGAATGACCGACCAGCAGGAGTATTGAGATCCCGACTGCCTGAAAGGGGCGAAGCCATCAGAACATAGCGCCAGACGTACATTTCTAGGCTCTGCAGCAAAATCTGGATGACGCAAATTGAAATATTTCTACGCCTCTCCATCCGAAGGATGTGACAATTCTCCATCGTCCTTTGTGCGTTCTTCGTTGTGCCACGTCATGTGTTCTGTTGTATTCTGAGACATATACATCCTCTGCAAGCGCTTCATGATCGACAAGTAATGCATATACTTGTAAGGACGTCGTTTTCTAGTTGACTTTCCTTTTCCCTTGACTGGCTTGTAACGATCCGCATTATAGAAGCTGCAACTTTCTATATCCTCGTTCTCCTTGTAGTATAACATGCATCCGTTGCGACAACAATCTATCTTCTCGTACCCCGTTCCAGTTGTCGGACCATCATCTTCTAACTTGAACACATGGTGGTTGTGTGTTAACAAGGGCATGTAGAGATGTGCATTACATTACAAAAAAAGCATCATTAAAGAGGGTTCAGATTCAGGATTTAAAAGGTAGGGTTGCTAGGTTCAAATTATCAAGTATTCAACCATGCTAGTGTATGTGTATAACAGTCAATGCCATGCATACCACTGAAGGTACATGGCATGTAACTAGCCTTGTTAGCAATACTGAAATAAAAGTGGAGTACTAGACCGTACATTCCACAGTTCATGGAATTAAGACCTTAACTTGGATTGAAATATTCCTTGATGTACCTTTAAGGATACCTGATACCACTCTGTGGGTTCACTTGTTTTAGGGTTGATTCGGTAACACAATTATATACTAATTCTGTGGGTTCACTTGTGCCAATACAATATGTCAGTGAGCAGCACATCATTGTTCAAAATAATATGATCTACTGAATTGATCTAATATGTGTGCCGCTGGTGTATAAAAGAAATGAAAATAAAAACAGGGTATAAGGTCATGCAATCTTGGCTAGGAACTTGACAATCGCCGATCCGCATAGAGTGTTGACATCATATTGGTCGTCTCTCCATAAAAATTTCTAACAAATCTTTTTATGGATCTTTCTAATACTTCATAACTAAATTCATGATTGGAAAATACTAGTATGGTGATGATTTCTAGTAAAGTTACAAAATGATGGAAAAAAGATAGACAAGGATTTTTTATATCAAGAGAATAAAGTACAAACCAATTTGGATTAGAATCGACATCACAACACTTAAGATATGTTCCATACCACCCATGCCTAACAGGAAGAACCCCCCAAGATTTTTAGTCACTCAATGAGAAACATACTTTGTGTGTTGACGGATATAAATATCCTCTAATGCCAATACCTTGCAATGATCCAAACCAGGAAAATATGACATGAAAACATACTTTGGTAAACTTAGATACACATGTGCACGTGTCCCTCGAGTCATTTCGTGTCCAACAAACATGACACAGACGTGTCCAGGGAGAAAAGAACACGACGTTCGTGTCCCTCGAGTCATGCACGCGTTCGTGTCCCCTCGACACGACACCATCTCTTCTCAAACATTGGGGACACGACCCTCCGCCCCACCAGCCCCCCCAGCCCCCGCCTCCTCCGCCCCCGCAGCCAAACGCCTCCCCCACCAGCCCCTCCAGCCCCCGCCTCCCACGCCCCCGCAGCCAACGCCTCCCACGCCGCCCCCCCAGCCCACGACGCCCTCGATGCCCCTCCGACCACCACGAGATCGAGAGAGAGAGAAAGAGAGAGGGGATTACCTTCGGAAGAGAGAGAGGAGAGGACGTCGCCGATCACCAAAGCCGCGGGAGAGAGAGAGAGAGAGAGAGAGAGGAGAGAGAGAGAGGAGAGAGAGTAAAATTTGGGGGGAATGAAAAGTTCTTCCCGTCGTTTCAATTTAAGTCTGGGTCGTATATTTAGCGACCGACTAGCGACGGATAATATCCGTCGCTTGTCCGTCGTTTTATTGGATACTTGTCGACGGACTATCCGTCGCTACGTAGTCGACGATCTGTCCCGCCACTTCTTCCAAGAATTTTCGTCAAATAGTCGACTGCATAGCGACAGTTACATTTCCGTCGCTATATCTCCGACGCCCTAGCGACGGACTCGCGACCTTTTCCCACCCTTAAAATAAAATTAAAAATATATCGGCTTGTCGTCGGTACTCCGTCGGTTAGTTGTCGCAAATCCGTCGCTAACGCCGACGGAAAGAATCCGTCGCTAAAGAGCCGTCGCTAATTGACTGTATTTTGGTAGTGACGGGTTAGGATTTGGTGGCACACAGAGAGAGAGAGAAGAGGGGGAAGATTCGGGTTTGTAAAAATCTGGCTCTGATACCATGTAGAAAATAGTTGTAGTATTTTATTGATAATCTATTGGCTATTTATATCCTTACAACCTCCTCATTACATTACCTCTCTGTAGGAATATCCTATGACATATTCTCATTACATTAACTCTCTATAGCAATATCCTATGGCATATTCTAACATACCAAATATACTAGTAGGATATTCCAATACATATTCCAAAAAATACTAATATGATATTCCAAGTTCACTCAAATCACTTGCCATAGAGTCTTGTTACTCGGGTTGTTCGACCAGGCCAGCTCTAAGAATCTCGAGGATAACTTGGGATGAGACGTTGCCGTAGTCGAAGTACCCACCCCGTTGGGTAGCCATGGTTAGTGGAGGTGATGACTAGTCCACCTACAAAGCCAGGAGGGGCCTTTGCTCTTACGGAGGCGATCGACTCCGGGAGTACTGGTCACGAGGAACCGCTGGGGGACAAATGTTGGCTGGACTTTGAGTAGTTCTAGAGCACCAGGTGCTCCATTGAAAGGATGGACTCAAGTTGAAGCTTTGTTGAAAGCTTGGTGGACGACTCGGAGCAGGATGTTGATCGGCTCTGGAGTGAGTTTGAGAACGACACAAAGGATGGACATGATGAGAAATATCATATGTTTGGATAGATTTTTAGAAATTTTAAGTTGAAAATCATTTATAAAAAAAAGAAGTTATAAAATTCTTTTATAGTTACAAATTTCAATACTTGCATCTGCAAAATGGTTTTAAGAAACAAGAGTTTAAAGATTATGTTTGGTAAAAAAAATTTAGAAAATAATTCTTGAAATTAAATTTTGTATGGTATTGTTACGACAATTGGAAAAAAAATATTTAAAAAATATTTATAGCCGTGTGGAAAAAAATGTCCAATTTTATAGAACATTTATCAAATTTTGTCGAAAGAGATGCCATGAGAAAAGGGGTTTTTTTTTTAAAATGTACCAAAGCTAAGTTTAAACACCTGTTTTGTGAATTTTTTTAAAGTACATATTGTGTTAAGCATCCAAACACAATTTATGTGAAATTTGAATTTTTTTAAAGTACATATTGTGTTAATTCATAGCTTTGTATTGTTGTGTGATTACATGACACATAGCTTTTTAAAGTACAGTACCACATCGCTATTAAGTATCCTGCGTATCGTAACGTCGCTAAACGTCGCCAACAATCTGACATGGCAGCCAGTAACAGGCGTAGCAAAACGTCGCCATAAGTCGCTATGTTGCAACGTTATACTGTTCCGTCGGTATACGTCGCTACTTCAACGACGTCAATTACGTCGCTAAATAACGTCGTTATTGCGACGTTTGGACCTTCTGCAACTATGTAAAAAGCGGTATCATTTTTTCTTCGCTAAAAACGTCGCCAATTGCTTCTAGCGAAATTTTTTTGCCTAATTAGCGACGTCAAAAATGTCGCTAATATCACTTATTCCATTAGTGCGATCGAGCGGATGTTGTCGATTGTAATGGCCACGTACACACAGGGCCGGCCCTAGGGCAAGCCCAACAAGCCAGTGGGCTTGGGCAACCCCCCGGCCCTAGGGCAACCAACCGGTCCCAAAAAATAAAAAAATTCATCCAGGAAAAGGAAGGAACGACTGAAGCAAAGGAGGAAAGGAAAGAAACCGGAAAGGAAAGGAAATTAGCTTGAAAATTAAAGAAAGGAAAGGATGGAGCCTGTAAAACCCCTAAAATTTCTACTTTTTTTTTGTATTGATTTAAAATTTTATATTTTACGTCACGTAGTCGTATTGTACGTCGTGTACGAAAATTTTATTTTTCGAAATTGCTCGACGAGTGCGAATATGTGCGAGCGTACACATTTTTAGAATTTTTTTTTCTATTTTATAGTTTCAAAATAATATATGTAATAATTGTTTTATCTATCGTACCAAACTTTCAAGCTAATTATTTTATTTATTTATTGGTACAAAATCCTTCATTTATAGCAATTATTGATAAATATTATTGTGCATACATTTCCTAAAAATTTTACTAGCCTATGTTAAATAAAAATATATAATTTTTGAGATTTATTAATATTAATATTTTATAATTCAAAAAGAATTATTATTTTCGAAATTATTATTATTGGTATTTTTGAAAAATATATTTAAAAATTTTGGTGACCATTTTAAATCTTGATTTAAATTTATGGATTTATTTAAATAGTTAAGTACTTGAAATTGATTTATCCTATTCGATTTTAAACTAAAATTTAATTTGATTTAAAATTGGATTTGTATTGGATTTGGATTTGATTCATTGTTTTAAATTAAATTGCGAATTATCTAGATTGGGTTTTAAATACTCCTAATTCTTATCCAATTGGAAATTTTCACATCCTATAAATAGGCAGGTACTCCTCCAACTTTTATCATTCTCCACAAAATTCCACAACCAAAAAGTGCCGTGCATCGTGTCCGTGTCCCATATCCATAGTCTTATTCCATATTTTTACATATACATTATTCCCCCTCCGTGTCAACAATTTCGACGCGTACAACCAAATAGGAAAAATCCTAGACTATTCCTTGGCTCATCCCTTCCCCGATCGGAAACCCCAGTCACCCTGGCCGACTCCATCAAACCCAAACTCGACAGCCATCACCATTACAACCAGCACCCCCATCCCTGTCCCCGACACGGCCGCCTCCATCGGCCATCACAACAACACCGCCACAGCGTCCCCGTCGACCCGCCATTACCACCAGCATCAACCTATCACCGACACCACCACCGCGGCCACTGTCGCGGCAGGCCCGCCACCACCATCAGTAACACCACCACCACCGTCGGCATCCCGCCCCAAACCAATACCAAAATTAAGAAAACTAAACCCTAACCCTAAACTCACCTGACTACGGCCAGCGCCGCCGACCTCGCCGTGCCTCCGCGCCAAGCCACCGGCGACCGTCGCTGCATCGCTGACGCCCGACCAAGCCCTCCAGCCTCCCGTGCGCCCAACGCGACCGCCGCCGCCTTCTCCGGCAGCCCAGCCAAGCCCTCCAGTACCCTCCGATTTGCGACGCCTCCGGCTTGTCGCCGCCGGCGATATCGACCCCCGACGACCCTGATCTTCCTCCTCCGCTCTTCCCCACTTTCCTCCGCCGCGACCAGAGTCCCGACCGCCGCATCCACTTCCTCTCTCCCTCCGCCTCGCCTTGGCCGAGCCCCCGACAACCCTATCCTCACCGTAGCTCCACCACCACTTCCAGCGCCCAGCCTCCGCAACCCACTCGCCGCACTGGCCTGACCCAGCCTCCCGCTCCGCTCCGACCGGCGGTGCGCCTCCGCCGCCGCGTCGACAGTTCAGCGCCACCGCCTGACCGCTCTCACCACCGCGCCCAGCCTCCAGCGCCGCCCCATCTTCCTAACCCTCTCCCTCCAGCTCCGATCAACCGACCCTCCGCCGTCACCCCCCTCTCTCTCTTCCTCTCCCTCTCTCGCCCGTCCCTCTTTCTCCCCTCACTCCTTTTCATAAGTAAATAACTTCGATTTTTTTTATGTTTTTTTTAACAACAGATGTTGTCTTCTCTCGAGGAGAAGAAACATCAGGTTTTGTTTTTTTTTGTTATTTATTATTATTTATTTATTCTTTTTACTTTTAATTCTTTATTTTATTTTATTCACTTGTTTTTTATTTATTTATGTGTTAACTAAAATAATTTATAGGATTATTAATATTATTATTGATTATTATTACTAATTTTGTTTTGTTAATATTACAAACAATAGTGTTTCCATTTTTATATTTATCATTACATTTATGTAATATTTTTTTTCTCCAAAACTATACTTGTAACTACAAGTATTGGACTTTGAACATCATTAAGGCTTGCATGATATATTAACAGTAATTATATATATAAGATTTATAAATTAGTTTTATTTTCCAAGTATTTATCTAAAATCATATTTTACTAATATGTAGTTTTCAAGTTATAAAATAATTACTAGAAATTTTCAAGTATGTATTTGCCTAACATATTTTCAGGTAAAAATATATATAGTTTTAAGTATCATAAGTATTTTCTAAAATAGTATATGTATTATTATTATTCCTCAAATTCCTTCGATTATAAATCCTTGTCCATGACTAAATTTTTTTTTATCCTATTACCTCCCAATTTCGTGCTACCTATTGACCCTAACTAATTTGACCATTCTGGACTCAATGGAACTGTCCGTGTCACCATCCAAGGTCTCCTTGCATAGTTATTGCACCGAAGTCGAAGTTCGTGCCACATTGATTATCGCAGCACATCAGGCGTACTACCAGGTAAGACACCTTGCCATTTGCTGTTTATTTATTTTAGCTCATATTTCATGCATTATTTATTTTCTTTATGCAAAATAAACTGTGATACATGGCATAACCTGTTAGAACTTACTGTTCATTTATATTTCTTGCTGTGTATTATTTTCTTACAAATTAAACCTAGATTTAAGGGACCACCTTTGTGTGTTGCATTCATGGCCTTGACACGTTGTACCACGAAGATGTGTGTCGCATGTAGAACACGGAAGTGCGTGATTGGCTGGCCACCAGTACGTACAAGCCGTGCGATAGGAATAACCGCTAATAGAGATTGCATGCTAGTTCGACTTAGTGGTTATAATGGTTTTGTGTTGTGGATACAACACAGTAGGCATTGGGCGGGGAGAACAATTCCTTAGCGTATGGGCTTCGATGCACTTTCCTTTGTGACCCGGACTCTCCGCTGGAGATACGGGGTTGATCACCCATGGTTACTGACGGCCACTGACGATTCTGCGGAACGTCATGCTCTTACTGATGGGGCCTCTGGTGCCCAAGGGGGGACTATGCCGATCCTATTCAGCCTGGGCCCATGCGTAGGAAGGATTGTTCTTAACTACATATCATTTAGAATGGTTAGGCACCTTTATCCGTTAGGTACGAGTACTTTTGGTTTGGGTACTTGTATCTGACCGTGGCTTGGAACAATAATTTGTCGCGGATCAGTTCGTCACATCTTGTCCTTGTTTGGTTGTAGGTGTGATTTACTACTTCGATGAGAAGGTATTGAACCTTGTTGGGGTCCGGATACCATATTGGATTCATGGCATGAAAAGATACGTCGCCGTGAATTAGTTTACCATCTCCTGTCCTTGTTGGTTGGGGGGATGGTACGCTCGTTCAGTAGGTGCGTGTTGGACCATGTTATAATTCGATTTACTTATTTATTTTAGCAATATTTATTCAGTTTATATGGCATGATATTATGTGTCTTGTTACGTCCCTCTGAGGACCTGGTTATCTCTCCAGGTGTGTGCTATTGTCTTTCGCAGGTGTTCTAGCTCTAGCCGTGATCTTCGCTATTTCTTCGAAGATGATTGTATTTGGATCGTCTTCGCTTCGCTCGCCATACTTATTTCAATTTCCATGTATTTTTCCTTATTTTGTTGGTAGTGGATTTGTCTCCGTCCAACATATTGTATCAAGACAATTTATTATCTTTATATGAGATCTTCTATTCATTTATTTTGTGTGGATGAGATTAGTTATGGTTCTACTGTATTTTACAGCTTATGTATTTATACGAGACTTCCATATATTGGAGTATACTTCGTACGAATACAGCTGGCATGTCTACGTTCCTAGTCCTACGTATTTTGGGACTGGGGCGTTACAAGCCCAGAGGCTGAAAGGAAAGGGAAGGAAAATAAAGGAAAGGAGCTTGAAAAAGGAAAGGAAAGGCTGGAGCTCAGAGGCTGAAAGGAAAGGGAAGGAAAGGAAAGGAGCTTGAAAAGAAAAGGAAAGGCTGGAGCTCAGAGGCAAAGGAAAGGAAAGGAAAGGAAAGAAGCTTGAAAAGGAATGGAAAGGAAAGAAAATAAAAGGAAAGGAAAGGTGCTGGAGCTCATAGGAAGGCTTGCCGGACTCGGAGGCAGGGCAGGCCCTAGGTAATATAGGCTATGTTTCTTCCATCATCCATTTTGCAAATTTTTCCTCATCCATGGACCATGTTCTCATTAATGGCAAAATTTTAATCTAACAGGTTGGGGTTTTCGAGTCTTTTAGTATGGATGGAAGCGAGTGCTTGCCCTCCATTTTCAGCTATATTCGGTTATGTGTTTTATTGTTATGTGACTAGAGAGTTTATTGGGAGCATATTGGTTGAGTAATATTCATTGTCATCTAGGGTTTGAATCGTTTGATTGGAGTTTGGTGATAAAAATACTATGAATTTTTTAGGAATTTTTATGTTGACCTAAGTTCTAACCCTAAGTATAGTTCAGTTCAATTTTTGAGTATAGTTCAGTTGTTCAATTTTTAGGAGTCTAATTAGGTTATTAAGATACCTCTTGCTTAAGTATAGTTCAGTTGTTGTCCAAAAATATGTGGTTTGCTTCATATAAATGTGAGCTTTATCCTTTGGCGTGACAACTTTATGAGATTTGTTAGGTTGTTGCTGCATGTAGCAGTCTCGAAACAATAGTTTGTCCCCTAAATGTTAAAGCATTCCTTGTACTTTACAGACTTGAATGTTATTATGGAAAGTTGAGGTGTAGAAAGTCTCAGTTCTATGTGGGTCTATATAGTACATACTCCAGCCAAATCAACATATAAAATATTTTATTTGTGTTCTTATGTTATTTTGTACTACTGAACTAAACAGTCTTAGTTCAAGATCTAGTGAGTCCAACAATTAGGTTATCTACCATCTTAACAAGGTAATAAATCATATTTTTTATGTAGTGTCACTCCTTGCAATAAGGGACAACCAAAGTTTGTTTCGGCTCGGACAACCCATCATCGTGGGCCGGCCCTGCGTACACATATTGAGTGTGCTTGGGTGGGTGGGTGGGTAGGTGGGTGTAACGAAAATCAGCATGCGACCACTCGATTTGTATGCAGAACGAACGCGGAATCGATGGTCAATCAATCAACCAGATTTTATTGTGAAAGCAAAATCCTCCTCTTGGTGTGTACCAATTTCTGGATCGGCACCTTTTTTTTTTTTTTCCTTCCTCCTCCAGTCTCCTTTCATCGACTCACGCATTTCAACCTTACATATTCAAATCCATCTTTGATAATTACCAATCAGCGAATATAGACCGTGTGCGTATATGCTCACCAACCAGGTTCATGGACTTTTTCTTGTGTTGAACCAACCCAACTATGACAATTAAATAATAAAAATGTTAGGTACGAGTACAACATCTATAAAGCCGCATGTTACAACAACATTCTTGCACTAACAAAAGAAGCAACTACGACATATTAGGTGGCCAAGCACAACAACATGGGCTTTACTGTCACGAAGGATTCTCAAACTCTAGTCGTCCCTTCCGGGCCGACGCCCTCCGGATGCCTCCCCCTCTCCTTCTTCGACCGGCTGCCGATGGTCAGGATGTTCGGGGAGATGATCCACGTGTTCGGGCACGGGGTCGAGCCGGCGAGGGTCATAAGGGAGGCGGTGGCTAAGGTCCTGGTGCCCTACTACCCGGTCGCGGGGCGGCTCACCGAGGACACCGACGACGGGCTGCTGCAGGTCGCGTGCACCGGAGAGGGAGTGTGGTTCGTCGAGGCGTCGGCGGACTGCAGCCTCGAGGACGTCAACTATCTCCGGAGCAAGCCTCTGATGATCCCCAAGGAGGAGCTCCTCCCTTCTCCTCCTCCTGGCGTCGACGACAAGGATCTCATCTTTATGATACAGGTATCAATTCTCTCTTCTTCTTCTTTTTGTCCTCCAGTGTTGGATGGAAGACGGTGCCCGGCGTAATAGAGCAGGGCTAATTTTGACAATTATGCTATTTGCCTACAAAATATTTGGGATGTCATTTTTCATTATGTGCCATCTTACATAACAGTCGACATAAAAACTATAAATTTTAACCCCAAATATTAATTACCTAATTTTTTAATATTAATATTAATAATAATATTAATATTAATATTAATTATAACTATAATTATAATTATAATTATAATTATAATTATAAGGTTAATTTTTATGTTAATTATCATGTTAATTTAATATTAATTTTAATGTTAAATTTTGTCATGTCAGCTGTCATGTCAACAATCATGTTATATGTCACATAATGATTGATGGTATCATCCAAATTTTTTGGGAGCCAAATATAATTTTTGTAATTTTGATGCACACTGTATTGTATGTCTTTTATCTACTGTATTTTTGATTTCCATCATAAATAAAAAAAAATAATACGTCCATATTATTCGATCCACTAATTTTTTTCTATCAAGCCAGAATTTTTATGTCTCTCGTCGACAACCACATGGGTCACTCTAGGGGTGCAACTCGGACGGGTTGGGTCAGGTTTGAGGTCAACCCGATCCCAACCCGATAGATCATAAGCCTAGCCCAAGCCCAAGCCCGACCTGACTTCGGGTTCAACATATGAAGTCCAAGACCAAGCTCGGAGGATCGGGTTGGGCTCGGGTTGGGTCGGGTCCATCGGGTTTATCGGACTCTAATATGATATTTGAAATAATTTTAAACAAGAGTAATATTAAATGCATAATTAAATAGCAATCAAGCCTCAATCATTACAAATAAAACTGAAATGAGATTTAGGACAAGGAATTGAAGAGTTTGGGTGAAAAAAATTATAGTTTAAACTTTTTATTTAAGTATTATGAAACAATATATATATATAAATTATATATATGTCGGATTTCGGGTTCTTCGGGTTACCCAACACATGAACCCAAGCCCAACCCGATTTTTGATCGGGTTCAAATATTTTAACCCGAGTCCAAGCCCGAACCCGAATATCTTCAACCCTAACCCAACCCATTAACGAGTTTACCCGATCGGATTCGGATTTGGCCCGTCCGAGTTGCACTCCTAGGTCACTCGGCATAACAACAGGGGCAATGGTAGTGGTAAATCGTGAGTCTCGGTGTTGCATCTTTATCCTATTAATGGAGGGATTCAATACTCACTATTGATGCGTACTGAGCTGGTCCCACTAAATAATTTCTCACAACCAACCAAGATGTCCTTATCCAAGACACCCAATTATTTCATCTTCTATTTATACGGGTTAATAATAGAAATTCTATAGACTATTTTGGTACAAAATATTTTTTTTTCCTCTTTTCTATTTTCGTAATAAATTCAAAATAAAACTAACAATTGAACTTTTTTTTTATGCCACCAGTGTGGCTGAGTAGTTATAGTTAGGTTTGGTTCGGAATAAAGAGTGTTAAAATAATTACTTTCACGTTTTATATAATAGAGGAAATGTTGTCTCTTGTCCTGACTCCTACAAACAAGTCTATGTAGCGTCCAGAAAAGGACACTACCGAACCGTTTACCTAATAAGGAGAGATCAGGTAGCAAGACAAATCACCTTTAAGAGAGTACAATGAAATAGCGGGTGAGCATTATTTGATTTTGGACCAAAAATTGAATCTAATCGAACCGAATAAGACTTTGATTTGTTTTGAAATTTTTTTGATTCGATTTCGATTTTGAAAATAATTCAATTTCGGTTTAGTTCCAAAACCGGAAACAGAATAAAACTTATACAATTATGAATATTCTCAATTTTGAACATAATTTGTGATTAAAAATATATATTCTGTAAACAACAATTATGTGTATACCACCGTCAAAAAAAAAATTATGTGTATATGTTTTAAAGTCCAACTTTGATAATTTAACAAATAGTCCAACTTTGAATGCAACTTTGAAATACAATAAATGAATGTATGTATAAAAAATTATATTTTTAAATATAATTTAACCATGATCACAGTTTTGAACCCAACCCATTAAACATTAGAAATTGTTTAACCGAATAAATCGAATTGATTATTCGTTTCGGTTTCGATTTTAGATTTTCAGAATTTTCTTTTATTTGGTTTTGACTATTTTCCTTCGGTTGAGACCGAATAAACCAAACGCTCACCCCTACAAATAACTATACAAACTCAAAAAATGCAGCATTAGTGCAATATGCTTGTTTCCTATTTAATGTATTAAATGAGAATAAAATTACAGAAATTTTATCTAGAGTAATTTTTTTACCTAATTTAATGTACCTAATTTTACCTATTTAATGTACCTATTTAATGTAACTAATTTTACCTATTTAATGTACTAAATGAGAATAAAATTACAGAAATTTTTATCTAGTGTAAAGAATTCTACCTAATTTTAATGTACCTAATTTTACCTATTTAATGTACCTTTTTAATGTACCTAATTTTACCTATTAAATGTACCTATTTAATGTACTAAATGAGAATAAAATTACAGAAATTTTTATCTAGAGTAAATTTTTTTACCTAATTTAATGTACCTAATTTTACCTATTTAATGTACCTAATTTTACAAAAAATTATATTGTTTCCAATTTAATGTACCTAATTTTACCGAATAAACCAAACGCTCACTGCCAATGGCGCGCGCAAGGCGGACGCGCAATCAATGATGGCGCATGCTGTGGGGGAGGGGCCAACCAGCCTTTTTGGGGGGGGGGGGGGGGGGGGGGGGGGGGGTTGGGAAGGGAGGGAGTGGGGAAGAAGCTGCCAGCCATTGGGAGGGGGGGATGTCAGCCATTTGGGGGGGGGGGGGGGGGGGGGGGGGGGGGGGGGAGAGGGGGTAAGGTGCTTTGGTTTTGGAAAAAGTGTGCTTTGGAAGAGTAAATTGGCCACGCGCGCCCCTCCACGTGTGCCATGGGCGCTGGCGCGCCCCGCCACGCACGTCATAGGCGCTGACGTGTTCCGTCTGACATCCCTCCAAACCCACCGTTGGTCATGGATATTGTCGTTTCGTTACCCACAATGCAAATACACTAAACTTTTTACTTTTTTTTTTATAAATTAGGTAAATAAAATTTACTCTTGATAAAAATTTCTGATAAAATTATGAAACTCCACAAGAGAATGACAAAGTGAAGAAGAAGATCTATAATCATATATATATATATATATATGTTTGAAGAAAAAAATATTTGATATATATATATATATATATATATGTTTGAAGAAATTCAGATACTGACGAGGGTTTTCCTGAACTGGCCAGGTTACACAATTCAAGTGTGGTGGGTTCACCGTCGCGCACAAGAACACTCACGTAGTCTTCGACGGCATCGGAACGGGACAATTCATCACCGCGCTCAGCGAGCTAGCCAGGGGACTCGAGCAGCCCACGGTCAAGCCGGTGTGGTGCAGGGAAGCCATCCCGACCCCGAACATCCCGCCGATCAGCATGTCCGACTTCCCAGCCATACCGAGCTTCGTCTTCGAGCACCGCATCCTCGACATCCCCCTGCACGACATCAAACGGGCGAGGAGCCAGTTCATGGAGGAGACGGGCCTCCGGTGCTCGGTGTTCGACATCGTCTCCGCGAAGACATGGCAGAGCCGGACCCGCGCCATCGGCCTCCGTCCCGAGGCGGAGGTCTCCGTCAACTTCACCGCCAACATCCGGCAGGAGCTGTTCAAGGAGCTGCCGGCGGAGGGGGGGTACTACGGGAACTGCATACACAACATAAGCATCAAGGCGACGAGCGGGCGGGTCGCGAGCGAGCCGCTCGTCGAGGTCACGAAGCTGGTCAAGGAAGGGAAGGAGGGGCTGTCGTCGAAGTTCGCCAAGTGGCTGCGGGGGGACCCTTCGGAGCACAAGTTCGGCACCATCGACTACGGGACGATGTGCCTGACGGACCTGAGGCGGGCGGGCTTCTTGGAGGCGGACTACGGGTGGGGGACGCCCAACCATGTCGTCCCCTTGAACGATTCCCAGATCGGCATGTGCATCCTCATCAACTCGCCTCCGCCGATGACCGGCATTAGAGTGATGGCGAGCTGCGTCGAGAAGGAGCACTTGGACGCATTCTGCCATGAGATGGAGAAGCTGAACTAGCACCCCCATCGGAAGGTTGCTACGACTAGTTCAGGAGGAAAAAATGAACCTCAATCGTTTATTCAATACTTGTTAATTAATAAAGCTCTTCAATGAAAGTGGCCAGTTGGTTAATTACTCCGTATTATAGTTTGACAATTTGTACAAAAATATGTCGTAGTTTGTTGTTCTTGTATTTCAGGAGCCAATAGACAAGTTATTACATGTTTCATAATTGTTATATTAGTGTTCACTTTGATCGAAATATGACCGATTAGAAGAGTACATTCTGTTTCTTCTGGGCCGATATAGTTGGCACCAGAAAATGACACCAACCCATCTGAAGATAACAAATCTTCCGTTCTTGCGCAAGCACCAAAATAGATCAAACACAATATAAGTTCGGTCACTACGTCGTATTGACAAATCACAATCGATATATCTCAATAATATAAGATTAAGTATAAATATGTTGAACCATTTTCCACCAAGTTCGACCCCACACCAATCTCAAGAAAACAAAAGAAGCTTACAATTGAAATCACTCCACCAACTCTGTGATGATCTCTCTGAACAAAGGAAACGATTCCTTAAAATCACTCACCCAACCCTCCAATCTGTCTTGAAGAGCAAAGTACGAATTTTCTCTTAGATTCACTTGAACAATTCTCGCATGAGCCTACCTGAGCAACTCCCCCTAGCCTCTTTATGTAGGTTAAAAATTCTAATTTAGGGCTATAAAATTCTTAAATTAGTCCATCAATAATTATAGCCATCCAGATTAGATCACACGGTCAAACATACGTTGACTTTGGGCGCACTTTTGAACTGATTCTCAACAGACGATATACCGCATTGTATCGCTAGACCCTCGGAACAGGTTATGGACCGAAACCACAAAATATTAGTATATCGCGGTATACCGTCGTTACAATTTTGGCTTAATTTGTTTGAGTCCGGGTTCAGCCACCAATCATCCGACGTCTTTGCCGCAACTCCTATCGACGCTTCATGATACCCAGACTGTTCCTCCACACACACACACACACACTGAATCGAGGCTATAATTCAACAAACTCCTCTAGTCTAATGAGAGGTTTTGAACCCATTGCTCTTCAACTGAATTTCATGTCTGTCGTCTCGTGATAGAGTTTCTGCTCCTCCTCATCATTGATCTCGAATTTCTTGGACTGTTTTGCATCTCCTTTTGTCTCCCAACTCCTCAACCACCACATCGACCATAACCCGGAGATACATATTGTAATGCCCCGCTCCGCATGGTGCATTACGATGAGTCGTTGACTCGAAGAGTTGCGTTGACCCGATGAGATATCGATGCGAATCGATACAAGTGTTACGTTGGCCAAAGGTAAGCCTTGAGTCGATTGGAATCTATGAATCGAATCGATGCAAAGGAAGAGTCCCGTTGAGCAAGTGCTGATTTTAGTTGATCTGGTGTGCAGGCTATGCTTTTACGCTGGACGATAAGAGGTCGACATTTTGCCTTATGCAATGAAGTGTCCGCGAAACCAAATCGTGGCCTTGCAACGGATTGTGGCATGGGCACTATAGGCCAAATCAACCGAGCAGTTCAAAGGAATGACTAAGTCCGGGAGTTAGCTATACGATCGAGTTATGGAAGCGAGACGTTTCAATCGGCGAAACGACAAGGTGTATCGGCTTAAGGTGGGCGGGTTCTTGACTCTCTCTCCCTATTCCTTCACGTCTAATAAAAGATGTCATTGTATGCATAAAATGTTATCGAGTTAGCGAGCGTGGCTTGGCGACGAAAGGTTTAAGTATGTGTTGAACATTAAGGTAGAACATTGAACAATCGAACAATTGAAGCGACGTGCATCAAGTGTACGAGTCGCGGTAGGGCGGTGATGCTAGAACATTGAAAGACAATATGAGATGTGTATCATGTGCACGGCTCCGAGAATATTGAACACTAGGCGTAGAACGTTGATTACGGCGCTGAGCGTGCCTTCGTGCACGGAAGCTATGAAATGACTGAGTAACTACGGAATTAGGCTATGAGAATAACTTACGAATGGTACGCGCTGAATATGAGTACGAGACGACTAAGCCGTTGGGCATCGTGCATCAATATGGATGTGTTGGGACATAACGCCGATGGAGCTCCCCATATGGATGGTGGATTATGTTTATGAGACGCGAATATGTTTATGGCACGGGAAACCATTTATGGAACGAGACTATGTTTATGCAACGAAGGATTTGGTTGGAATGTTATGTGTTTGCTATGGCACGTATTGCATGGTCAATGGACTCGGATGGCCCGTGCACGGGTGCGGCTTCTCTCGGATGGTTACGCCGGGGCACCGAGACCGTTCGGCCTAGGAGGGAATTATGTGTGATATTTATGGTGCACAACATTCGGACGGATTACGACCGTCCAGTGCTGTGATAAGCTATGATATCCGTAAGTTTGGGATCCTTCGGATATTGGGCTAGCAACCCGTATCGAAGTGATCGTAGGCTTACACATAAGAGACGCCAAGTCCATTACGGTGCGAAACACCGTGACCTTCATATAGATAGGGCCGGTGGGCTGAGATGAGAGTTGGGTGCAGGCGCAGGACCTGCGACCCTTATGCATTGTCTAAGTTTATGGTCGGAATGTTGCGTGAATTATATGGTTGCTTATGCAAAGTTCTAACGAGTGCAGGCTAAGGAAAAGGGACGGAGATGAGCATGAACACTATGTTTACGTTCATATTATGGCTAACTGTATCTGCTGCAGGAACACGGTATGGGACACATTTATGATAAGTTATTATATATGAAGATTGCCATGAAACTGATCCTAAGGCTAAGTAGAAAGATCACCAATAATGAAGTTTGGTTTGGGTGCGAGCGGGTCTTGATCAGTGCGAATCGAGGACGAAAGCACTAATCTCCCACTAGTTTATGTGCAGGCTCAGGTTATGATCGGCTCGGGGCGGAGCTTGGCTTGGACGCGTCGAGGCATGGAGTCCTTAGCGTTTCAAGGGAAGCACCGCATAGGCGTTCGGACTTGCGACATGGAGATGTTCGGCCGAAGACTACTTGTTGGCTATAAGGGGTATAATGTGTAGAACAATGTAGTCCTTTGTGAGCTAGAGAGATCATGAGCGTTGTAGCCAATTGGCATATATGTTGGGCTATTCAGAGCCTTTGTAATCTTCAGTTTATTATGAATAAAAGAGATTCTTGTGTTATACTTTGTTTCCTTCCGCTGCTTATGTTATCAATTTGGGATAAACGCTATGTGAACTGTTATCTTACCTTGCACGAGCGCAACTCCAGGCTCGTGCGGCATCACGCCCCAGCGAGGACGATGATTCGGGTGAAATCTAGCGAGGACGAGCGATTTCCCGGATCGGGGCGTGACAAGTTGGTATCAGAGCGGTTCCATGTCACGCCCCGCTCCCGTAGGAGCGATCGTCCTCGCTAAGGCGTGATGCCGCACGAGCCTAGATTGCGCTCGTGCAAGGCAATTCCATAACGGCCGATTACAACGGCGGCGACGGGGTCGTCGCACAGAAGTCCCAAGCAGAAACATTGAATACATTGCAACGGAATTTAAAGAAGAACACATGAACACAAGACATTCAAAACAATCTCTTTATTGATATTAAGTACAAGATTACATTTGTGGGCGCAAGGCCAATTACAAGTCTCTCAGGCTCACTTTTCTCTCGATTACAAGTCACTCTGCTCTCTCTCATCTCTCGATACAATACTTGAATCCAGCGGAAGCTTCGGAAGGCGATGTCCATACATTATGTCCTGTATAAGTCTTCAATCACCGCGGCCGCAAGCTTCGAATCGCCAAGGAACTCCGTGCCTCGACGCATCCAAGCGAGCTCCGCGCCACGAGCTTCTACCTGTGCCTGCACATGAAACACTGTGTGGGTGTCAGTACCACTGTACTGGTGGAGTGAGCTTCTCGCCCACCCATACAAAATCAACACGTTCTTTTACTTTGTGCAGCTTAAACCCTTTCGATTGTCTTTCTAGTCTTGCCTTAGGATCAGTTTTAGGACCGGCGCCTTAGCGCAACTTGTGTATCAGAACCATCCCGTGCTTGCAATGACAACGTTAACTCATACTTTGTCGCTAGACTACTTCTCGTGCCAACAACGTAATCTATCAAGTCGTGTTTGCCTTACGGCCATAATCAGAGACGCAGCTACACGAAGGACTCCATTTCCTTGCCTCTAGACCTTTCTCGTGCTTGCATTGTCGACGCACCGACTTATACCTGTCTTTCTAGCCAAACTTTGGGACGTAACGACTCGGTCGTGCCATAACTCAATTCGTGTTTTAATATCTCCGAGGCAGCGCCTCCTTGTTTAGTCTTGCTTATACTTGTGTTGTGACAACGCGGCCGTGCCTCATAACTCAACGTAACTTCACACAACATGCCCTACGGCCCTTTTTGACTTAACTCGCAACTTAACAGTCGACGCCACATCTCGTGCCAAAGCACGTCGCTTTTGCTGTAGCCAAATCTTAGGCTCCGACATTGTGTCTCTTTAACTCATACATGTTCAACTCAATCCAAAGGCACACACACGGATTGCCGCCCGTGCCGACACAAACCTTACCATGTTAGTTGAAAACAATTATTATTAAGTGTTTGTTATGGGATTGGCCTAACCAGCCGCCTTGGACGTAGCCTGGTACTCGGGATCCTTGCACCGCAGGTTGCGATCCCCGATGCAAGTCTCCGACATACCGATCGCCTAACCAGCGTTGCCTATTACCCAGCTCGGCTACAACTTGTTTCTTCCTAGGCCGAGACGGTCCCGTGGCCCCGGAATTCCGCTCGAAGAAACCACCCCTTGTCGACAAGTGTCCAAGTTCATAAGGGTTACATGGAGTGTTTTAGGATACAGTTTGGGCTTGTTATGTGATCAATTCATTTACTTGGTTGTTTTAACTCTTTTCATTTTTCATACTTCCTTTGCAGAGCCCCTAACCAGGGTTGCCTCGGCGACTGAACCACAGTCCCGACATATTTTCTCTCGGCGACTAACCATCGCTTAGACTTAACATTCTTTGAACTCAGGGAACGGCTACTGCATAGCCTTCCAACTTAACTTGAACATAGCGTGTTTCCTTTAAGTGTCGACCGACCGTGGCTAACTTTCCACTGAACCAACCGTGGCTCGTGCCTCTAAACCGACTCGTGTTCGACGCAACGCTGTCGCCCATGTCATACTCCATATGACGGGCCTTGGAATCGTGGGACTATTTAACTTGACAACCGCAGAATGAGCGGGACAGCACGTAGAATAACTTAGGTCGACCGGCATTACTTTGCCTAACTCACTCAAGCCTACAACTTAACCCAAGGGACGAGCAAAGGCTATGCCAAGCCTTGCGGGACAGAACCGTGCATGCTTTAGCAATCATTTGTGCGGGCGACGCCTATGACTTAGGCTAACTCTCAACTTTTGCACCGAAGACCAACTTTCCTTCTCCCAAGCCACGGGACGAAGGACCGAGTGTCATTTTCAAAGCACGCCGTGCACCAACTCTAAGCTGACCGTGGGACGTTTTCCATGTTCTAACTCGATTCAACCCGTCGGGATTTATTCCCTTAGCTATGTGGATGTGTAGCTTTTATTTATCAAGCCTAACTTGTGCAAGTTGAAAACACGATTTATTATGTGAAGGCAAAGATGAGGAGAGTTCACCGAAACTACCCCACCTGAGCGATGTCTCCGAGCAAGCCGTTGCAAGGCTAAGGCCGAACGCCGTCGGCGTTTCGATTCCTCCGATTGACTTTGCGGGACGGGGCACTACATCATACACCACTCAGAACAAGTCTCGTCCTCGAGACTATCCTGAAGGCAGGTCATCCTACCATTTCTATTGGCCAAGACTTAATCGCACGCACACACCTACGCGTTCCTTCGATTTTGAGCCACGCTCGCACTATTATCAATCTTTCCTTTAACACGATTTTAAGAACTCGGCACACTCCCATCTTTCAAGCCTTGCTTGAACTCGTCGTTTCACTTGGCTGGATCGTGCACGCATTCCAAGCGTCCCCAAAATACATGCATTCAGCCAAGCCGCATGATAGAGAATTATCATTCTCACTCGAGTCGCATCGTGCACATACCCAGGCGTCCCTGAAATATATGCATGTCAGCCGAGTCTCGTGAGCAGGGTTTTCTATATTCGTGATCCACGCCATCTATCCATTCCAATCCTCAAGATCAATCCTTCCGATTGCTAACACTTGCAACAGGGCGTCTCGCCTAACCGCTAGGCCAATCTTTACGAGGCTAAGTCAATGTCAGGATTGGAATCATAGTTCCCCAACAATAATGCCAACACTGACCCCAATCCTAGGGTCAAACCAAAGTCGATCATACGGGGTTTTCTACCCAAGCTCGCGTCACTCAGATTTCTAAACATCGAGCACGATCACCTATTCGCATCAGTGCGTTCGTTGCGCAGAATTCAAATCCGTTCAATCACCAATTCTAACCAATTCATGTATTCGTTCATGAGGTCATCTAGCTCGACAATACGTTGCGCCCCAATCTCACGCGAGTCCGATTATCCACGGCGGTTCGTGAATCACCACGCAACGCTCCCGCGGAATAATCATTCTCATCGGGGCGTAACTCTTGTTTGAGTTTAGACTCATTCATTCTCGATACGCGGATTGGGCCTATTCAATCCTCAAGTTTAATCGACAAGCACACCAATTCAATCTCGAGTCTATCTTCGTGTCAAACCACAAGTCGAAGTACACATTGTCGCACCGTGCAAGTTCGACCACTCCCGCTGTATGAATCACCATACCAGCGCTCACGCAGAGTGATCGCCCTAATCAGCGTGACGCATATGCGAGGCTTGAGT
The DNA here is from genome assembly GCA_029216955.1 of Iris pallida. NCBI lineage: Eukaryota > Viridiplantae > Streptophyta > Magnoliopsida > Asparagales > Iridaceae > Iris > Iris pallida. The sequence continues at coordinate 20,621,842 of JANAVB010005597.1, forward strand.
AGCACTCGCATAAGACAAGAACATCAACGTTGTGGTTGTCGACGAAGCAAATCCAAATGTTCTAGTTTTCATCCAAGCCAAGTTCGATCGTCATTCGTTCAACTTAGAACATCCTCAAGCCAAGTCTACCTTTTCCTCGACACATTTTTAACATCCCAAGTATAGCATCCAACGGAACAATGACATTTGCACGACCGTCATTTGCCGAGTCAGAGTACCCCCGAGTTATCGCATATCGATCTTTGATACGCCTCAATACCATCGACGATATGCGTAACTTGACGATCTTCCTTTGCAACCAATTTCGAGTCGTGCGACTGATGTTATTGTCCGAGTTGGATATTCCACAATTTCCTCGATATTCAAGATCAAGTTCGATTGCTATTCCTCAAGCTCGTTTCAAGATTGTTGTTCAAAACTCAAGTCACATTTCAATTACATCAATCCGATATCGCACGCACGATCCTCTAAGTTTCCTCGATCAAGACCATTCATTTTCATTCATCGTTCCGAATCGTTTTCTAACTCGCATTGCTCATTCACAAGTTGTCCGAACGAAATGCTCGTTCGGGACATTCGAAGTCACGACCAACTAAGCGTGACGCATTCTAACGCTTTGCGCGATCGCATCGCCTTGCCGACATACTCGTAATCCTCAATATTCACTCGAACAATTTCCAAGACAAACCGTACACCACTCGGACTCGAGCCACTCGACTAATCGTCGACACTCATTCTTATTCTTCTCCGAACCTATCACATACACCACTCGGATTCAAGCCATAAGATCTAGTCCTCAATCATGTTCGCGTCATGCGCTAAGATATCCTTCAGATTCGTTCGACGAATCGCTAACGTAGCCGCTCGCGTCGTATCGACGCACTAAGTCGTTCGTACTATTTCCTCAAAATCTAAATCAATCTTCCGTGTACGCCTAAGCGTTAGTCCGATAGCGTTCCTATCGATAGACACTCTAAGTGTATCTCCGTTCCCGACCGAGCGATACTTGTTATCGCTCGCAACTCGTTTGCACCAAGGGTCAAGGTGCGCGACGCGAAACACAACTTAGCCAAAAGGCCGTGTGCATAGCCATCCTGTACGGACTACATTCCGAGTTTGCACGCTCAATTGCTAGGGTCAACGTTGGACTAATTAGGCATGCACGCGACTTGTTAACAGCAGCACATATTTTCTATCGCGTCAAGTTTGCAACGTTCGGCACAAAGGCCCTATCGACGTATTTGGCAACAGCCTACCGATGCGTTAGATTGAACGCTTGTACGAGCTTTCGAAAATATTTAGACTTATTATATGGACATGCCGAGGGACATTTGAGAGAGAGCGCACCAACGATAACAACTTGCGGAAGCAACATTTAGAGTTCTCGAAAACAACAAAGTTAAAGAATTCAATCGGTAGTCCAAGGACGTAAAGCCGTGCTCTGATACCACTATGTCACGCCCCGCTCCCGTAGGAGCGATCGTCCTCGCTAAGGCGTGATGCCGCACGAGCCTAGATTGCGCTCGTGCAAGGCAATTCCATAACGGCCGATTACAACGGCGGCGACGGGGTCGTCGCACAGAAGTCCCAAGCAGAAACATTGAATACATTGCAACGGAATTTAAAGAAGAACACATGAACACAAGACATTCAAAACAATCTCTTTATTGATATTAAGTACAAGATTACATTTATGGGCGCAAGGCCAATTACAAGTCTCTCAGGCTCACTTTTCTCTCGATTACAAGTCACTCTGCTCTCTCTCATCTCTCGATACAATACTTGAATCCAGCGGAAGCTTCGGAAGGCGATGTACATACATTATGTCCTGTATAAGTCTTCAATCACCGCGGCCACAAGCTTCGAATCGCCAAGGAACTCCGTGCCTCGACGCATCCAAGCGAGCTCCGCGCCACGAGCTTCTACCTGTGCCTGCACATGAAACACTGTGTGGGTGTCAGTACCACTGTACTGGTGGAGTGAGCTTCTCGCCCACCCATACAAAACCAACACGTTCTTTTACTTTGTGCAGCTTAAACCCTTTCGATTGTCTTTCTAGTCTTGCCTTAGGATCAGTTTTAGGACCGGCGCCTTAGCGCAACTTGTGTATCAGAACCATCCCGTGCTTGCAATGACAACGTTAACTCATACTTTGTCGCTAGACTACTTCTCGTGCCAACAACGTAATCTATCAAGTCGTGTTTGCCTTACGGCCATAATCAGAGACGCAGCTACACGAAGGACTCCATTTCCTTGCCTCTAGACCTTTCTCGTGCTTGCATTGTCGACGCACCGACTTATACCTGTCTTTCTAGCCAAACTTTGGGACGTAACGACTCGGTCGTGCCATAACTCAATTCGTGTTTTAATATCTCCGAGGCAGCGCCTCCTTGTTTAGTCTTGCTTATACTTGTGTTGTGACAACGCGGCCGTGCCTCATAACTCAACGTAACTTCACACAACATGCCCTACGGCCCTTTTTGACTTAACTCGCAACTTAACAGTCGACGCCACATCTCGTGCCGAAGCACGTCGCTTTCGCTGTAGCCAAATCTTAGGCTCCGATATTGTGTCTCTTTAACTCATACATGTTCAACTCAATCCAAAGGCACACACACGGATTGCCGCCCGTGCCGACACAAACCTTACCATGTTAGTTGAAAAAAATTATTATTAAGTGTTTGTTATGGGATTGGCCTAACCAGCCGCCTTGGACGTAGCCTGGTACTCGGGATCCTTGCACCGCAGGTTGCGATCCCCGATGCAAGTCCCCGACATACCGATCGCCTAACCAGCGTTGCCTATTACCCAGCTCGGCTACAACTTGTTTCTTCCTAGGCCGAGACGGTCCCGTGGCCCCGGAATTCCGCTCGAAGAAACCACCCCTTGTCGACAAGTGTCCAAGTTCATAAGGGTTACATGGAGTGTTTTAGGATACAGTTTGGGCTTGTTATGTGATCAATTCATTTACTTGGTTGTTTTAACTCTTTTCCTTTTTCATACTTCCTTTGCAGAGCCCCTAACCAGGGTTGCCTCGGCGACTGAACCACAGTCCCGACATATTTTCTCTCGGCGACTAACCATCGCTTAGACTTAACATTCTTTGAACTCAGGGAACGGCTACTGCATAGCCTTCCAACTTAACTTGAACATAGCGTGTTTCCTTTAAGTGTCGACCGACCGTGGCTAACTTTCCACTGAACCAACCGTGGCTCGTGCCTCTAAACCGACTCGTGTTCGACGCAACGCTGTCGCCCATGTCATACTCCATATGACGGGCCTTGGAATCGTGGGACTATTTAACTTGACAACCGCAGAATGAGCGGGACAGCACGTAGAATAACTTAGGTCGACTGGCATTACTTTGCCTAACTCACTCAAGCCTACAACTTAACCCAAGGGACGAGCAAAGGCTATGCCAAGCCTTGCGGGATAGAACCGTGCATGCTTTAGCAATCATTTGTGCGGGCGACGCCTATGACTTAGGCTAACTCTCAACTTTTGCACCGAAGACCAACTTTCCTTCTCCCAAGCCACGGGACGAAGGACCGAGTGTCATTTTCAAAGCACGCCGTGCACCAACTCTAAGCTGACCGTGGGACGTTTTCCATGTTCTAACTCGATTCAACCCGTCGGGATTTATTCCCTTAGCTATGTGGATGCGTAGCTTTTATTTATCAAGCCTAACTTGTGCAAGTTGAAAACACGATTTATTATGTGAAGGCAAAGATGAGGAGAGTTCACCGAAACTACCCCACCTGAGCGATGTCTCCGAGCAAGCCGTTGCAAGGCTAAGGCCGAACGCCGTCGGCGTTTCGATTCCTCCGATTGACTTTGCGGGACGGGGCACTACATTCCATCCTTTGGACCGTGCATTAATCTCTTTGGCCCTCAGTTGCTTCGATATCGAAATTCAGTTGACTCTTAAGTTGTTTTCGCAACCGTATGGCTCATGGATCTGCTCGATGCTACATTGGATGTGTCACACCCCGCTCCCGTAGGAGCGATCGTCCTCGCTAAGGCGTGATGCCGCACGAGCCTAGGTTGCGCTCGTGCAAGGCAGTTCCATAACGACCGATTACATCGGCGGCGACGGAGTCGTCGCACAGAAGTCCCTAGCAGAATTATTGAAACATGCAGCGGAATTTAAGAACAAGTAACACATTCACACAAGTCATTCAAAAGAAGCTCTTTTATTGATATTGAATACAAGATTACATCTGTGGGCGCAAGGCCAAATTACAAGTCTCTCGTGCTCACTTTTCTCTCGTTTACAAGTCATTCTACTCTCTCATCTCTCGATACGCTACTTGAATCCAGCGGAAGCTTCGGAAGGCGATGTCCATACATTATGTCCCGTATAAGTCTTCAATCCACGCGGCCGCACGCTTCGAATCACCAAGGAACTCCGTGCCTCGACGCATCCAAGCGAGCTCCGCGCCACGAGCTTCTACCTGTGCCTGCACATGAAACACTGTGTGGGTGTCAGTACCACTGTACTGGTGGAGTGAGCTCCTCGCCCACCCATACAAAACCTACACGTTTCATTTACTTTGTGCAACATAAACCCTTTTTCGATTGTCTTTCTATTCTTGCCCTAGGATCAGTTTTAGGACCGGCACCTTAGCGCAACTTGTGTATCGGAACCAACTCGTGCTTGCAATGTCAACATTAACTCGTACTTTGTCTCTAGATTACTCTTCGTGCCAACAACGTTAATCTATCAAGTCGTGTTCGCCTTACGGCCATAATCAGAGATGCAACTACACGAAGGACTCCATTTCCTTGCCTCTAGACCTTTCTCGTGCTTGTATTGTCGACGCACTGGCTTATACTTATCTTTGGGGCCAAACTCTGGGACGTAACGACTCGGTCGTGCCATACTCGATTCGTGCTTCAATATTACCGAGGCAGTGCCTCCTCGCTTAGTCTCGCCTACACCTGTGTTGTGACAACGCGGCCGTGCCTCATATTTAGAGGCCGTGCCCAATAACTCAACGTAACTTCACACAACTAGCCCTACGGCCCTTCTCGACTTAACTCGCAACAACTCGAGCCTATCTCAGGCAACTCTATGCCAACAACTTGACACTCGACGCCGCCTCTCGTGCCGAAGCATGCCGCCTTCGCTGTAGCCAAATCTTAGGCTCAGACATTGTGTCTTTTTAACTCATACATATTCAACTCAATCCAAAGACACCCACGCGGATTGTCGCCCGTACCGACACATCTATATGAATGGTCACTGGCATTGACTAGCCATAGTGGACATAGCCTGGCATTCGGGACCCTTGCACCGCCGGTTGCGATCCTCGATGCAAGTCCCCGACCTACCGGTTGCTTCATACCCAGCTCGGCTATAATCTGTTCTTCCTAGGCCGAGTCGGTGCCCATGGCCCAGGGCTGCCGCTCGAAGAACCATCGCCCTTGTCGACAAGTTGTCCATGACCACGCATCTACGCTAACTTCTAGACTTAACGTAATGCGTGGTCACATCATCATCATTTAGCTACTTTGCTTTACTCTTTTCATACTTCCTTTGCAGAGCCCAAACCAGGGTTGCCTCGGCGACTGAACCACAGTCCCGACATATTTCCTCTCGGCGACTAACCATCGCTTAGACTTAACATTCTTTGAACTCAGGGAACGGCTACTGCATAGCCTTCCAACTTGACTTGAACATATCGTGTTTCCTTAAGTATTGACCGACCATGGCTAACTTTCCACTGAACCAACCGTGGCTCGTGCCTCTAAACCGACTCGTGTTCTACGCAACGCTGTCGCCCAAGTCATACTTCATATGACGGGCCTTGGGGTCGTGGGACTATTTATCTTGACAACCGCAGAATGAGCGGGACAGCACATAGAATAACTTAGGTCGACCGGCACAACTTTGCCTAACTCACTCAAGCCTACAACTTAACCCAAGGGATGAGCAAAGGCTACGCCAAGCCTTGCGGGACAGGATCGTGCATGCTTTAGCAAGTATTTGTGCGGGCGACGCCTATGACTTAGGCTAACTCTCAGCTTTTGTACCGAAGACCAACTTTCCTTCTCCCAAGCCATGGGATGAAGGACCGAGTGTCATTTTCAAAGCACGCCGTGCACCAACTCTAAGCCGACAGTGGGACGTTTTCCATGTTCTAACTCGATTCAAACCGTCGGGATTATTCCCTTAGCTATGTGGATGCGTAGCTTTTATTATCAAGCCTAACTTGTGCAAGTTGAAAACACGATTGATTATGTAAAGGCAAAGATGAGGAGAGTTCACCGAAACTACCCCACCTGAGCGATGTCTCCGAGCAAGCCGTTGTAAGGCTAAGTCCGAACGCCGTCGGCGTTTCGATTCCTCTGATTGACTTTGCGGGACGGGGCACTACATCATACACCACTCAGAACAAGTCTCGTCCTCGAGACTTTCCTGAAGGCAAGTCATCCTACCATTTCTATGGCCAAGACTTAATCATACACATTTCGCCTACGCGTTCCTTCGATTCCGAGCCACGCTCGCACTATTATCAATCTTTCCTTTAACATGTTTTCAAGGTCTCGACACACTCCCATCTTTCAAGCCTTGCTTGAACTCGTCGTATCACTTGGCTGGATCGTGCACGCATTCCAAGCGTCCCTAAAATACATGCATTCAGCCAAGCCGCATGATAGAAAATTTGTCATTCTCACTCGAGTCGCATCGTGCACATACCCAGGCGTCCCTGAAATATATGCATGTCAGCCGAGCCTCGTGAGCTGGGTTTCCTATATTCGTGATTTCCATGCATTCCAATCCTCAAGATCAATCTTTTCGATTAGCTAACACTTGCAACAGGGCGTCTCGCCTAACCGCTCGGCTATTTCTTTACGAGGCTAAGTCAATGTCAGGATTGGAATCATCGTTCCCCAACAATAATGCCAACACTGACCCCAATCCTAGGGTCAAACCAAAGTCGATCATACGGGGTCTTCTACCCAAGCTCGCGTCACTCAGATTTCTAAACATCGAGCACGATCACCTAATTCGCATTACGGCACGCGTTGCATATATTCGAATCCCTTCAATTCACCAATTCTAACCAATTCATGTATTCGATCACGAGGTCGTCTCGCTCGACAAAACGTTGCGCCCCAATCTCACGTGAGTCTGATAATCCGCGGTGGTTCATGAATCACCATGCAACGCTCCCGCAGAATAATTATTCTCATCGGGGCGTAACTCTTGTTTGAGTTTAGACTCATTCATTCTCGATACGCGGATTGGACCTACTCAATCCTCAAGTTCAATCGACAAGCACACCAATTCAATCTCGAGTCTATCTTCGCGTCAAACCACAAGTCGAAGCACAAATTGTCGCACCGTGCAAGTTCGACCACTCCCGCTGTATGAATCACCATACCAGCGCTCACGCAGAGTGATCGCCCTAATCGGCGTGACGTATGTGCGAGGCTGGAGTAGCACTCGCATAAGACAAGAACATCAACGTTGTGGTTGTCGACGAAGCAAATCCAAACATTCCAGTTTTCATCCAAGCCAAGTTCGATAGTTCGATTGTCATTCGATCAACTTAGAAAATCCTCGAGCCAAGCCTATCCTTTCCTCGACACATTTTAATATCCCGATTATAGCATCCATCGAAACAATGACATTTGCACGATCGTCATTTGTCGAGTCAGAGTACCCCCGAGTTATCGCATATCGATCTTTGATACGCCTCAATACCATCGACGACATGCGTAACCTGACGATCTTCCTTTGCAACCAATTTTGAGTCGTACGACTTGATGCTATTGTCCGAACTGGATATACCACCATTCCTCGATATTCAAGATCAAGTTCGATCGCTATTTCTCAAGCTCGTTTCAAGATCGTTGTTCAAAAACTTAAGCCACATTTCATTTGAATCAATCCAAAATCGTACGCACGATCCTCTAAGTTTCCTTGTTCAAGACCATTCATTTTCATCCATCGTTCTGAATCATTTTCTACTCGCGTTGCTCATTCACAAGTTGTCCGAACGAGATGCTCGTTTGGGACTTTCGAATTCACGACCAACTAAGCGTGACGCGTTCTAAGGCTTTGCGCGATCGCATCGCCTCGCCGACATACTCGTAATCCTCAATATTCACTCGAACAATTTCCAAGACGAACCATACACCACTCAGATTCGAGCCACTCGACTAGTCGTCGACACTCATTCTTATTCTTCTCCGAACCTATCACATACACCACTCCGATTCAAGCCATAAGATCTAGTCCTCAATCACATTCGCGTCCTTCGCTAAGACATCCTTCAGATTCGTTTGACGAATCGCTAGAGTAGTCGCTCGCGTCGCATCGACGCACTAAGTCGTTCGTACTATTTCCTCGAAATCCAAATCAATCTTCCGTGTACGCCTAAGCGTTAGTCCGATAGCGTTCCTATCGATAGACACTCTAAGTATATCTCCGTTCCCGACCGAGCAATACTTGTTATCGCTCGCGATTCGTTTGCACTAAGGGTCGAGGTGCGCGATGCGAAACACAACTTAGCCAAAAGGCCATGTGCATAGCCATTCCGTGCGGACTATTTTTCGAGTTTGCATGCTCAATTGATAGGGTCGATGTTGGACTAATTAGGCATGCACGCGACTTGCTAAGGTCAACGTAGGACTATTCGGGCACACATGCAACTTTGCTAACATTAGCACATATTTTCTATCGAGTCAAGTTTTACAATGTTCGGCACAAAGGCCTCCAATGAGTCCGGCAACGGCCTATCGATGCGTTCGAGCGAACGCATGTACGAGCTTTCGAAAATATTTAGACTTATTGTATGGACATGCCGAGGGACATTTGAGAGAGAGCGCACCAACGATATCAACTTGCGGAGGCAACAGAGTTTTGCGGAAATATCGAAGTTAAAGAATTCAATCGACGGTCCAAGGACGTAAAGCCGTGCTCTGATACCACTATGTCACGCTCCGCTCCCGTAGGAGCGATCGTCCTCACTAAGGCGTGATGCCGCACGAGCCTAGGTTGCGCTCGTGCAAGGCAGTTCCATAACGGCCGATTACATCGGCGGCGACGGGATCGTCGCACAGAAGTCCCTAGCAGAATTATTGAAACATGCAGCGGAATTTAAGAACAAGTAACACATTCACACAAGTCATTCAAAAGAAGCTCTTTTATTGATATTGAATACAAGATTACATCTGTGGACGCAAGGCCAAATTACAAGTCTCTCGTGCTCACTTTTCTCTCGTTTACAAGTCATTCTGCTCTCTCTCATCTCTCGATACGCTACTTGAATCCAGCGAAAGCTTCGGAAGGCGATGTCCATACATTATGTCCCGTATAAGTCTTCAATCCATGCGGCCGCACGCTTCGAATCGCCAAGGAACTCCGTGCCTCGACGCATCCAAGCGAGCTCCGCGCCACGAGCTTCTACCTGTGCCTGCACATGAAACACTGTGTGGGTGTCAGTACCACTGTACTGGTGGAGTGAGCTCCTCGCCCACCCATACAAAACCTACACGTTTCATTTACTTTGTGCAACATAAACCCTTTTTCGATTGTCTTTCTATTCTTGCCCTAGGATCAGTTTTAGGACCGGCGCCTTAGCGCAACTTGTGTATCGGAACCAACTCGTGCTTGCAATGTCAACGTTAACTCGTACTTTGTCTCTAGATTACTCTTCGTGCCAACAACATTAACCTATCAAGTCGTGTTCGCCTTACGGCCATAATCAGAGACGCAACTACACGAAGGACTCCATTTCCTTGCCTCTAGACCTTTCTCGTGCTTGTATTGTCGACGCACTGGCTTATACTTATCTTTTGGGCCAAACTCTGGGACGTAATGACTCGGTCGTGCCATACTCGATTCGTGCTTCAATATTACCGAGGCAGTGCCTCTTCGCTTAGTCTCGCCTACACCTGTGTTGTGACAACGCGGCCGTGCCTCATATTTAGAGGCCGTGCCCAATAACTCAACGTAACTTCACACAACTAGCCCTACGGCCCTTCTCGACTTAACTCGCAACAACTCGAGCCTATCTCAGGCAACTCTATGCCAACAACTTAACACTCGACGCCGCCTCTCGTGCCGAAGCACGCCGCCTTCGCTGTAGCCAAATCTTAGGCTCAGACATTGTGTCTTTTTAACTCATACATATTCAACTCAATCCAAAGGCACCCACGCGGATTGCCGCCCGTGCCGACACATCTATATGAATGGTCACTGGCATTGACTAGCCATAGTGGACATAGCCTGGCATTCGGGACCCTTGCACCGCCGTTTGCGATCCTCGATGCAAGTCTCCGACCTACCGGTTGCTTCATACCCAGCTCGGCTATAATCTGTTCTTCCTAGGCCGAGTCGGTGCCCATGGCCCAGGGCTGCCGCTCGAAGAACCATCGCCCTTGTCGACAAGTTGTCCATGACCACGCGCCTACGCTAACTTCTAGACTTAACGTAATGCGTGGTCACATCATCATCATTTAGCTACTTTGCTTTACTCTTTTCATACTTTCTTTGCAGAGCCCAAACCAGGGTTGCCTCGGCGACTGAACCACAGTCCCGACATATTTCCTCTTGGCGACTAACCATCGCTTAGACTTAACATTCTTTGAACTCAGGGAAGGCTACTGCATAGCCTTCCAACTTGACTTGAACATATCGTGTTTCCTTAAGTATTGACCGACCGTGGCTAACTTTCCACTGAACCAACCATGGCTCGTGCCTCTAAACCGACTCGTGTTCTATGCAACGCTGTCGCCCAAGTCATACTTCATATGACGGGCCTTGGGGTCGTGGGACTATTTATCTTGACAACCGCAGAATGAGCGGGACAGCACATAGAATAACTTAGGTCGACCGGCATAACTTTGTCTAACTCACTCAAGCCTACAACTTAACCCAAGGGACGAGCAAAGGCTACGCCAAGCCTTGCGGGACAGGATCGTACATGCTTTAGCAAGCATTTGTGCGGGCGACGCCTATGACTTAGGCTAACTCTCAGCTTTTGTACCGAAGACCAACTTTCCTTCTCCCAAGCCACGGGACGAAGGACCGAGTGTCATTTTCAAAGCACGCCGTGCACCAACTCTAAGCCGACAGTGGGACGTTTTCCATGTTCTAACTCGATTCAAACCGTCGGGATTATTCCCTTAGCTATGTGGATGCGTAGCTTTTATTATCAAGCCTAACTTGTGCAAGTTGAAAACACGATTGATTATGTGAAGGCAAAGATGAGGAGAGTTCACCGAAACTACCCCACCTGAGCGATGTCTCCGAGCAAGCCGTTGCAAGGCTAAGTCCGAACGCCGTCGGCGTTTCGATTCCTCCGATTGACTTTGCGGGACGGGGCACTACAGGATGTTCCATACAATAAGTCTATATTAAGTGCGTACGTCTGCCACAAGTATGTCGAGACTATCACGCTACCTTCGAGTGCCATCGGAGAACGTTGGTTGCACGAAGTGCAACGAGTTATGGAATGTTGGTCGCACGAAGTACAACGAATATGATGATATTGGATGCACGAAGTGTAATGATATACGTATTGATGGTCGCACGAAGTACGAGGAGTTATGTGTTGTTGGTCGCACGAAGTGCGAGAAGATATGTGTTGTCGGTTGTACGAAGTGCAACGGGTCGATATGTGAGATGATGCGTATTACGTGGCTATGCGAATGGTTACGTGTTGTTGGTTGCATGGAGTGCAGCAAGTCGTAAATCGTTCGTTACATCAGTGCAACGAGTCGGCATGGTAGGATACGTGTTGTATGGCTATGCGGATGGATAGCGATATATTGCACGAGATGGAGTAAAGACCTTAAGTATCGAGAATGAGTTGTTGCACGAGTTACAACGAGCGAGATTGGAAAATCGTGGATGCGATAATAACGAGTCGAGATGGTCGCTAAGTCGAGTTTGAGTAGGCGAACGTTTATGTTGGCCGTACGTCGCATTGAGCTTTGAATAAGCAAATGTTGCGGGTGTGAACGATATAATCGCCAAGATACGGTTAGAGTGAATGCATGTCAAACTTGAGCGAACGCTAGAGCTGGGATCGGAAGGATCGCCATACGGGATAGTTGATTAAGGAATAGATGTCGGACCTATGCGGAATACGATGTCGAATAATGACTTGATTTCGAGTGGTATATGCAATACCAATTATGCGTTCAGTATAGCAAAGTATTGTATCGATAAAGATAGGCTCGATCCTGAGTGGTATATGGGATACCACTTAGCGATATCTATGTTAAGCCGGTTGGTGACTTGCGATAGACTTCGTCGAGACGATTATGTTGTTACGATAGGTTTGTCCACAACGGACGGAGTAATACCGAAACCTGAGTGGGAATGACTTGAAAGAAGTCGATACAAGTATGCTTCGATGAATTGAGTTGAACGATTATGTGCGAAGTCATACCTATGGATGATACGTCGGACGAGGATTCGCTAAGTGTAAGTCGAATGATAAGTTGAGCATAGCGAAGGAATGTTACGTAGAGGAAATAGTCGACCCGGTCGAACTTATGTTGAGTTAGTGCGGAGACTTCTTCGGAACGAATTGAGTAGGCACGGAGAAATCGTGCGAACGAATTTGGGTTAGTGCAATGAGTCGGTAGCACGACCTTGGAAGTGCGAGTTAGGGATATGAGAATGAATATGTGAATTGAAAATTGTGTCACGATTATGGTAGTTATAACGGAATGAATCTTGATGCATGCAAGACTTGACTCGTATTCGAGTTCGGATAATGACAGTGATTGCAACGAATTGGAGCTTATGAGAAACGAAGATGTTCAAGTTATGCATATCGACGATGGTATTGAGGCGTATCAAAGACGATATGTAATAACTCGGGAATACTCTGATCGAATGAATGAAAATTATGTTGAGCATTGTTGTTAGATGAATAAGATGCAAGTTAATTTGATGACAGTTTGGATGATAACGGTAGGAATGCTTCGAAGAATTTGAGAGTCGATGGATGTTACTCGGAAGAAAACGAAAGTGCTTGATTGTTTTGAAGATAACCACAATGTTAACATTCTTGTCTTATGCGAGTGTGACTCCAGTATCGCACATGCGTCACACCGAATTAGGGCGATCATTCCGCGTGAGCGCTGGTATGGTGATTCATCCAGCGGGGATGATCGAACTTGCAAGGCGTGGCAAATTTGATATGGACTTGTGGTTAGATGTGAACATTGTTCGAGGATGATTTTGATGAGTATAAAATTTGTCGGACTATGATTACGGATAGGTGAACTCGGACGTGAGGCGAGTAGATGTCGTACGATTAGCAAGATAGTTGACAGTAATACATAAGTGATTCGAGTAGTTAACGGCACATCAGTTGTGCGGGGACAGATAAATTATGGATTGATATGTCGGATTGGGTAAAGTCCCATAGGAATTGTCGGGAATTGATTTGGCTCCCGATAGGATATAGCATGGTTCGTTGTAACTATCCCTCGTTGATGATCTTCAATTATCGAGCGTAGTTTTGGGGCAGATGACCCTAGAAGACTTGACCGCCAAATCAAGTGAATGTTGAAGTCCCATAGGATGACCCTAAAGAAGTCACATAAGAAATTTAGTCGAGGATAAGGAATGATGTAATACATGTTGAGGATAAGTATAAGCGAGTGAGTATCGTGTTTCGAAAGTTAGCAAGTAGCCTTCGACTAGATCGAGACGGATAGAAAAGTTATGATCGATCGAATGAGTGCGTAAGTAGACTTGGTTGGTTGACGGTTAAATAGATGTTGAGGAACGTGCTTAGCATAGCGACACGGTAAGACGATTGCAAGAATTCTACAATGCGCGAGAGCGACGAATAGTAGAACGACCCTAAGAGTTGTCACGCCCCGACCCGGGAAATCGTTCGTCCTCGCTAGATTTTACCCGAATCATCGTCCTCGCTAGGGCGTGATGCCGCACGAGTCTGGAGTTGCGCTCGTACAAGGCAAGATAACAGGTTCGCATAGAACTATCTCAAATCGATAACATAAGCAGCGGAAGGAAACAAAGTAAAACATAAGAATCTCTTTTATTGATTTTGAACTGAAGATTACAAAGGCTCTGAATAGCCCAACATATATGCCAATTGGCTACAACGCTCATGATCTCTCTAGCTCACAAAGGATTACGTTGTTCCATACATTATGTCTCTATATAGCCGCCAAGTAGTCTTCGGTCGAACATCTCCATGTCGCAAGTCCGAACGCATATGCGGTAGCTCCTCTTGAACGCCAAGAACTCCATGCCTCGGCACGTCCAAGCCAATCTCCGCCCCGAGCCAATCATAACCTGAGCCTGCACATAACTAGTGGGGGATTAGTTTAGTGCTTTCGTCCTCGCTTCGCACTGATCAAGACCCGCTCGCACCAAACCAAACACTTAATCCAATTAGTGAAACATGCATCTTAAATTGTGATCTTTCTATTTAGCCTTAGGATCGATTTCATGGCAACACTTAAACATAGCACATTATCATAAATGTGTCCCACACCGTGTTCCTGCAGCAGATACAGTTAGACATAATCTGAAACATAAACATAGTGTTCGTGCTCATCTCCGTCCCGTTTTCCTTAGCCTGCAGCGGTTAGAACTTAACATCAGCAACATAAGATTCGTACAACCGACCAATCATAAACGTAAACATATGCATAATGGATGGCAGGCCCTGCGCCTGCACCCAGCTCTCATCTCAGCCCACCGGCCCTATCTATATGAAGGTCACGGTGTTTCGCACCGTAATGGACTTGGCATCTCATATGTATAAGCCTACAATCGCTTCGATACGGGTTGCTAGCCCAGTATCCGAAGGATCCCAAACTTACGGATATCATAGCTTATCACAGCACTGGACGGTCGCAATCCGTCCGAATGTTGTGCACCATAAATACCACACATAATTCCCTCCTAGGCCGAACGGTCCCGACGCCCCGGCGTAACCGTTCGAGGGAAGCCGTACCCGTGCACGGGCCATCCGAGTCCATTGACCATGCAATACGTACCATATCATACAATCCATAGCATACCAACCGATCTCGTATTCCATAAACATAGTCTCGCACATAAATGGTTTTTCGTGCCATAAACGGTTTCCCGTGCCATAAACATAATCCACCATTCATATGGGGAGCTCCGTCGGCGTTATGCCCCAACACATCCATATTGATGCACGACGCCCCGTGGCTTAGTCATCTCATACTCGTATTCAACGCGTACTATTCGTAACATAAGTGCCCGAGGGCACGCTCAGCACCGTATTCATTGTTCTACGCCTAGTGTTCAATGTTCTCGGAGCCGTGCACATGATGCACATCTCAATATCGTCTTTTAATGTTCTACCATCATTGCCCTACCGCGACTCGTACACTTGATGCACGTCGCTTCAATTGTTCGATTGTTCAATGTTCTATCTTAGTGTTCAACGCATATCTAGATCTTTCATCGCCGAGCCACGCTCGCTAACTCGATAACATCTTACGCATACCATAACATATTTTATTAGACGTGAAGGAATAGGGAGAGAGAGTCAAGAACCCGCCTACCTTAAGCCGATACGCCTTGCCGATTGAAGCGTCTCGCTTCCATAACTCGATCGCGTAGCTCACTCCCGGACTTAGCCATTCCTTTGGACTACTCAACTGATTTGGCCTATCGCGCCCATGCCACAATCCGTTACAAGGCCCCGATTTGGTTTTGCGAACACTTTATTGCATAAGGCAAAATGCCGACCTCTTATTGTCCAGCGTAAAAGTATAGCCTGCACACCAGATCAACCAAAGTCAGCACTTGCTCAACGGAACTTACCTTTTGCATCGATTCGATTCATAGATTCCAACCGACTCAAAGCTTACCTTTGGCCAACGTAACACTTGCATCGATTCGCATCGATACCTCAACGGGTCAACACAACTCTTCGAGTCAACGACTCATCATAATGCACCGATGCGGAGCGGGGCATTACATAATATACCACTCAAAATCAGGTTCGTCCTCGCATAGATCGCTTCACGATCTCGTGCTACTATCGTTGGAATCATACAACTTAGTTTGGATCATACACATATTTTAGGCGTCCCACCAATATATGCATTTCAGCCAAGCTCAGTTGTAGGATATCGGGACAACTAACAAGCTCAACTTAAATCCTCAAGCATCCATCGGTCCGTACTCGACTTAGTCATATCTTAGCGCCTATTCCCAAATACTCCTCGTATGTGTATTCCATAACATGCGATCACCTTCCATACATCTCTGTACATAACTTAATTCAAACCCGTAACTTCGATCTTATAAGTTTCTTGCCGGTCATCTAACACTCGCATTGCATCAAGTCATTGCGCATCCGATCGCAACAATCCTCTGTAATGCCTACTCGTTCAACCGTTTGCCTATCTCTTACATAACTCAAGTCATTCATCCAATCATTCATAACACTTGGCCTTAACGACATGGACTACGTCCACATGTCTCAAATTCCTTTGCCTACCATTCGTACTAAGTCTCACATACGACTATCCATATAAGATTCACGTTCTCTTGCTCTATCCACACATTGTGTCTGGGGCTACCCCCGCTAGGTAACTTATCCAGACATCGTGCTCGCACTCTTCCGACATAAAAGGTCAACTTGAGTCTACGATGCTCAAAGACAACAATCTTTCCGACCCAAGGTCTCTTACGATGCGCCTATCTCCGATTCTCGACCAAATACGAATCCTTTACTCAATTCTCTAATCAATCCGACTAATTCGTTTCGTAACATAAATCGCACGCTCAACACACATAACCTAACCGTTACTCAATCGGTCTGCGACACAACTCTTAAGGTCATTCTTATTATTCATCGCTCTCGCACATTGCAAAATCCTTGCAATCGCCTTACCGTATCATTACGCTAAGCACTTCCTCGACATCTATTCGGTCGAACATAACTTTTCTTGACCATATCGATTCTAGTACTCGCTAACTTTCGAGACACGATACTCACTCGCTTAGACTTATCCTCAACATGCACTACCTCATTCCTTATCCTTCTTACACGACTTCTTTAGGGTCATCCTATGGGACTTCAACATTCATTTGATTTGGCGGTCAAGTCTTCTAGGGTCATCTGCCCCGAAACTACGCTCGATAATTGAAGATCATCAACGAGGGACAGTTACAACGAACCATGCTATATCCTATCGCGGAGCCAAATCAATTCCCGATAATTTCTATGGAACTTTACCCAATCCGACATATCAATCCATAATTTATCCATCCCCGCGTAACTGATGCGCCGTTGCTACTCGAATGACTCATGCGCTTGTGCGCCGTTACTACTCGAATCACTCATGCATTGCCGTCGACTATCTTTACTAGTCATATGACATCTACTCGCCTCAGGTCCGGGTTTACCTATCCGTAATCACAGTCCGACACATTCCATACTCCTCGAAACCATCCTCAAACAACTTTCGCATCAAACCACAAGTCCATATCAAATTTGCCACATCTTGCAAGTTCGATCATCCCCACTGGATGAATCACCATACCAGCGCTCACGCGGAATTATCGTCCTAATTGACGTGACGCATGTGCGAGGCTGGTATTGCGCTCGCTCAAGACAAGAATGTCAACATAGTGGTTATCCGCAAAGCAATCCAAACACTTTCGTTTTCATCCAAGCAATATCCGTCCGTTCTTAAATTCTCCGAAGCATTCCTATCATTGTCATCCAAATCGACATCAACTTAACTTGCATCTTATTCATCCAACAACAATGCTCAACATAAATTTTCGTTCATTCGATCAGAGTATCCCCGAGTTATTACATATCGTCTTTGATACGCCTCAATACCATCGTCGATATGCATCACTTGAACATCTTCCTCTCTCATAAGCTCAAACTTGTTGCAATCATTGCCATTATCCGAACTCGAATACGAATCAAGTCTTGCACACATCCATTTTCATATCCCTAACTCGCACTTCCAAATCGTGCTACCGACTCCTCGCGCTAACTCAAATTCGTTCGTACGATTTCTTCGTACCTACTCAACGCGTTCCAAATAAGTTTTCATACCAACTCAACATAAGTCCGACCGGGTCGACTATTTCCTCAACGTAACATTCATTCGTATATGCTCGGCCTATCGTTCCACTTATACTTAACGAATCCTCGCCCGACGTATCATTCATAAGTACGACTTCGCACATAATCGTTCGACTCAATTCACCGAAGCATACTTGTATCGACTTCTATCAAGTCATTCTCGCTCGAGTCTCGGTACTACTCCGTTCGTTGCGGACAAACCTATCGTAACAACATAATCGCCTCGACAACTATATCGCAAGTCACCAAACGACTTAACATAGCTATCGCCAAGTGGTATTCCATATACCACTCAGGATCGAGCCTATCTTATCGATACAATACTTCTCTACACTTGCTCGCATAATTGGTATTGCATATACCACTCGAAATCGAGTCATTACTCGACATCACATTCCGCATAGGTCCGACATATATCTCCCAATCGACTATCCCGTATGGCGATCCTTCCGATCCCAGCTCTAGTGCTAGCTCAAGTTTAGCACACATTTCATCTAACCGTACCATGGCGATCATATCGATCACACCCGCAACATTCGCTTATTCAAAGCTCAACGCAACATATGGCCAACATAAACGTTCGCCTGCTCAACTCGACTCATTTAAATCGCATCCACGATCTTCCAATCTTACTCGTTGTAACTCATACAATAACTCATTCTCGATACTTAAGGTCTTTACACAATCTCGTACAACATATCGCTATCCATCCGCATAGCCATACAACATGCATCATACCATATCGACTCGTTGTACCGATGCAACGAACGATCCACGACTTGCTGCACTCCGTGCAACCGATAACACATAATCACTCGCATAGCCACATAATAGGTATTGCCTCGTATCTCGATTCGTTGCACTTCGTGCAATCCACAACACGTATCTCTTCGTACTTCGTGCGACAACAACACATAACATCTCGCACTTCGTGCAACCAACAACACATATCGTTGCACTTTATGCAACCAATAACACATATCGTTGCATTTCATGCAACCAATATCACCATATTCGTTGCACTTTGTACGACCAGCATTCCATAACTCGTTGTACTTCGTGCAACCAACATCCCATAACTCGTTGTACTTCGTACAACCAACACTCTCCGGTGGCACCCGGAGATAGCGTGATAGTCACGACATACTTGTGGCAGACGTACGCACTTAATATAGACTTATTGTATGGAACATCCAATGTAGCGTCGAGCAGATCCATGAGCCATGCGGTTGCGAAAATAACTTAGGGCCAAATGAATTCGATAGCGAAGCAACTGAGGGTCAAAGAGATTCATGTACGGTCCAGAGGATGGAACCGCTCTGATACCAACTTGTCACGCCCCGACCCGGGAAATCGCTCGTTCTTGCTAGATTTTACCCGAATCATCGTCCTCGCTGGGGCGTGATACCGTACAAGCCTAGAGTTGCGCTCGTGCAAGGCAAGATAACAGGTTCGCATAGAACTATCTCAAATCGATAACATAAGCAGCGGAAGGAAACAAAGTAAAACATAAGAATCTCTTTTATTGATTTTGAACTGAAGATTACAAAGGCTCTGAATAGCCCAACATATATGCCAATTGGCTACAACGCTCATGATCTCTCTAGCTCACAAAGGATTACATTGTTCCATACATTATGTCTCTATATAGCCGCCAAGTAGTCTTCGGCCGAACATCTCCATGTCGCAAGTCCGAACGCATATGCGGTAGCTCCTCTTGAACGCCAAGGACTCCATGCCTCGGTACGTCCAAGCCAAGCTCCGCCCCGAGCCGATCATAACCTGAGCCTGCACATAAACTAGTGGAGGATTAGTGCTTTCGTCCTCGCTTCGCACTGATCAAGACCCGCTCGCACCAAACCAAACACTTAATCCAATTAGTGAAACATGCATCTTAAATTGTGATCTTTCTATTTAGCCTTAGGATCGATTTCATGGCAACACTTAAACATAGCACATTATCATAAATGTGTCCCACATCGTATTCCTGCAGCAGATACAGTTAGACATAATCTGAAACATAAACATAGTGTTCGTGCTCATCTCCGTCCCGTTTCCCTTAGCCTGCAGCGGTTAGAACTTAACATCAGCAACATAAGATTTGTACAACCGACCAATCATAAACGTAAACATATGCATAATGGGTGGTAGGCCCTGCGCCTGCACCCAGCTCTCATCTCAGCCCATCGGCCCTATCTATATGAAGGTCACGATGTTTCGCACCGGGACTTGGCATCTCATATGTGTAAGCCTACAATCGCTTCGATACGGGTTGCTAGCCCAGTATCCGAAGGATCCCAAACTTACGGATATCATAGCTTATCACAGCACTAAACGGTCGCAATCCGTCCGAATGTTGTGCACCATAAATACCACACATAATTCCCTCCTAGGCCGAATGGTCCCGGCGCCCCGGCGTAACCGTTCGAGGGAAGCCGTACCCGTGCACGGGTCATCCGAGTCCATTGACCATGCAATACGTACCATATCATACAATCCATAGCATACCAACCGATCTCGTATTCCATAAATATAGTCTCGCACATAAACGGTTTCCCGTGCCATAAACGGTTTCCCGTGCCATAAACATAATCCACCATTCATATGGGGAGCTCCGTCGGCGTTATGCCCCAACACATCCATATTGATGCACGACGCCCCGTGGCTTAGTCATCTCATACTCGTATTCAATGCGTACTATTCGTAACATAAGTGCCCGAGGGCACGCTCAGCGCCGTATTCAATGTTCTACGCCTAGTGTTCAATGTTCTCGGAGCCGTGCACATGATGCACATCTCAATATCGTCTTTCAATGTTCTACCATCATTGCCCTACCGCGACTCGTACACTTGATGCACGTCGCTTCAATTGTTCGATTGTTCAATGTTCTATCTTAGTGTTCAACGCATATCTAGATCTTTCATCGCCGAGCCACGCTCGCTAACTCGATAACATCTTACGCATACCATAACATATTTTATTAGACGTGAAGGAATAGGGAGAGAAAGTCAAGAACCCGCCCACCTTAAGCCGATACGTCTTGCCGATTGAAGCGTCTCGCTTCCATAACTCGATCGCGTAGCTCACTCCCGGACTTAGCCATTCCTTTGGACTACTCAGCTGATTTGGCCTATCGCGCCTATGCCACAATCCATTGTAAGGCCCCGATTTAGTTTTGCGGACACTTTATTGCATAAGGCAAAATGCCGACCTCTTATCGTCCAGCGTAAAAGCATAGCCTGCACACCAGATCAACCAAAGTCAGCACTTGCTCAACGGGACTTATCTTTTGCATCGATTCGATTCATAGATTCCAACCGACTCAAAGCTTACCTTTGGCCAACGTAACACTTGCATCGATTCGCATCGATACCTCAACGGGTCAACGCAACTCTTCGAGTCAACGACTCATCATAATGCACCGATGTGGAGCGGAGCATTACAAGAGTTATGCCGTAGATCGGTTTGAGTAACGGTTAGGCTATGTGCGTTGAGCGTGCTATCTATGTTATGGAACGAGCTAGTCGGGAATGATTCAAAATTGAGTAAAGGATTCGTACTCGGTCGAGAATAGGAGATGGACATATCGTAAGAGACCTTGGGTCAGAAAGATTGTTGCCTTTGAGCATCGTAGACTCAAGTTGACCTCTTATGTTGGGAGAGTGCGAGCATGATGTCTGGATAAGTTACCTAGCGGGGGTAGCCCCAGACGCGATGCATAGGTAGTTCGAGAACGTAAATCGTGTTGAGAAAATTGTGTGCGAGTCTTAGTGCAAATGGTAGGCAAAGGAATTTGGATATGTTGGACCTAGTCCATGTCATTAAGGTCAATTTTGTGAATGACTAGATGAAAGACTGAAGTTATGTGAGAGATAGGCAAACGGTTGGACGAATAGGCGTTGCAAAGAATTGTTGCGATCAGATGCGCAACGGCTTGATACAATGCATGCGTTAGATGGTCGCCGAAAAACTTATGAGATCGAAGCTATGGTTTGGATCAAGTTATATGCGAAGATGTTTGCGAGCAGGACTCTAGGAATATGTGTTAAGGTCTGACCAAGTCGAATACGGAATGATCGGTGCTTGTGGTATTTAAGTTGAGCTTGTTAGTTGCCTCGACATCCTACAACTGAGCTTGGCTGAAATGCATATATTGGTGGAATGCCTAAAATATGTGTATAATCCAAACTAAGTTGTATGATTCAACGATAGTAGCACGAGATCGTAAAACGATCTATGCAGGACACTTGGATTAAGTGTTGGTTTCGGTTCGAGGACGAACCTGATTTTGAGTGGTATATTATGTAATGTTCCGCTCCGCATGGTGCATTACGATGAGTCGTTGACTCGAAGAGTTGCGTTGACCCGATGAGATATCGATGCGAATCGATGCAAGTGTTATGTTGGCCAAAGGTAAGCCTTGAGTCGATTGGAATCTATGAATCGAATCGATGCAAAGGAAGAGTCCCGTTGAGAAAGTACTGATTTTAGTTGATATGGTGTGCAGGCTATGCTTTTACGCTGGACGATAAGAGGTCGACATTTTGCCTTATGCAATGAAGTGTCCGCGAAACCAAATCGTGACCTTGCAACGGATTGTGGCATGGGCGCGATAGGCCAAATCAACCGAGTAGTTCAAAGGAATGACTAAGTCCGGGAGTTAGCTATACGATCGAGTTATGAAAACGAGACGCTTCAATCGGCGAAACGACAAGGCGTATCGGCTTAAGGTGGGCGGGTTCTTGACTCTCTCTCCCTATTCCTTCACGTCTAATAAAAGATGTCATTGTATGCATAAAATGTTATCGAGTTAGCGAGCGTGGCTCGACGACGAAAGGTTTAAGTATGTGTTGAACATTAAGGTAGAACATTGAACAATCGAACAATTAAAGCGACGTACATCAAGTGTACGAGTCGCGATAGGGCGGTGATGCTAGAACATTGAAAGACAATATGAGATGTGCATCATGTGCACGGCTCCGAGAATATTAAACACTAGGCGTAGAACATTGATTACGGCGCTGAGCGTGCCTTCGTGCATGGAAGCTATGAAATGACTGAGTAACTACGGAATTAGGCTATGAGAATAACTTACGAATGGTACGCGCTGAATATGAGTACGAGACGACTAAGCCGTTGGGCGTCGTGCATCAATATGGATGTGTTGGGGCATAACGCCGACGGAGCTCCCCATATGGATGGTGGATTATGTTTATGAGACGCGAATATGTTTATGGCACGTGAAACCATTTATGGAACGAGACTATGTTTATGCAACGAAGGATTTGGTTGGAATGTTATGTGTTTGCTATGGCGCGTATTGCATGGTCAATGGACTCGGATGGTGTCACGCCCCGACTCGCCGAATCGGTCGCCATCGCCTTGACTCGATATAAATCGATCTCCACGGGTCGGGACGTGATGCCGTGCAAGTCTTTAAAGGACTTGCACAAGGCAAGGATGTGTAATTGGAAATTCCTCTTTTACTCGATGCGTTGAAATTAAACAGTGCAGAGAGTTGAAAACATAGCATAGGAAGAAATTTAGCTTTTCGTTCATAAGCTTGCAAAGTATGTGCAAGGTCATTTTTACATTACATATGCCGTTGCGGCTACATCTTTGAAACACAAAAGAAAAACTCTCGACAAGCTTGCCCTGAAATAATCTTTGTCGTTTCATACATTCACGCTCCTTTATACATTTGAACAAAGCCTTCGATCTGAGTTGGGCTTCAAAATACTTCAAAATAGGAGAGCTTCGTGCCGCCTCCCGTTCTTCAGCTGTCGTCTAGTCTCGATCTCCTGCAGTGCGCTCATTACCTGGGGAGTTGGGGGTTAGCACACTTGCTAGTGGATGGGACGAACCCACTCGTCTAAACCGACACTGCTTATTAAGGATTCTAGCATACGAAGTGATCTTTCAATTTAGAACTATATGAATTGCAGTTCATATCGAAGGCACATTTTAAACGATAACACATAACCAATTTAACGGCATTCTTACCACGGCCGTGCTCCTTTCCTGCACAAAATATACATGATACTTACTACCTGCACAAGATAATAGGTGAGCATGCAGTCTATCCTATATGCGGTCATTGGTGATATCGATACCATGAAGGACGATTACGTAGCCTTGCGACGCGTCCTCCAGTCCAGGTAGCGAGCCTAACTGGAGGTCTCGCAATGCCTCGCGCCGAAGCACGATTTCCATAATTTCCTCCTAGGCCGATTCGGTCCCAGGGCCCCGGGTACCGTCTCGAGGAAAGTTCACCTTGTGCACAAGTCGTCCTTGACCATGCGAATGTATGAACAGCTTAATATATATGAAGTAAATTGCATAGCGTAACCATTATCAAATTACATAATCATTCCTACTCGCGCAAGGGTCCTTTCCCCCGAAACCGTACGTTCTGATTTAGTATTCCGTAGGCACCAAATTCTCCGAGGCATGATGTACCGCCACCAAGATTTTCATAGTTGTGTTTTGCATGGCATGAAATATATTCTATCTCTTTCTTAGAACTTTATCTTTTCTCTACTTAGTGTGAACTTATCGATTCAGAGTTAACTTTTTTAGGTTGATATATATTATCCCGAGCTCTTGATCTTAGTGGCAAGTATACATCCCGTTAGCATCATCGATTTGAACGTTGAACTTTAAGAATTTAGTTGACGGGAAGGAGTAGAAAAGAAGGGGCCGAAGAACCACCCACCTAAGGAGATTGCGCCGAGAGTAGGAGAACGCTTCGCGACGGTCAAGCGTCAGTTACACGAATTCCTGCAATGGCACGAGCATCGAATTAGAACCCTTCCTTCAATCCTTCCTTCAAAATTCCCAAAGACGCATTCATAAATCGACGCAAAAGCACACTATCAAATCCACGCAACAATTCGTTCAGAAAGCCAAGAAAACCAATAAAACCAACGGCAGACGGGTTGCGTCGCTCCCTTTAGAGTTCCTTCGCCAAGACGCCGCCTACCGCATCTAGGACTTATTCCAACAGTAGTCGATCCATTAGTTGGAACGGTACTCATATCACTCGTCCAAATCGATTTTATTGATGCCATAGTTTTTGTATACCAAACTCGTCGCCGAGTCAGACTAGCCATCTATGTTTTCGACCATGTCTGACTTGGCACGAGCCTATTACATAGTGCTTCGCCCCAACGGGAGCGGGGCACTATAGATAGCCCGTGCACGGGTGCGGCTTCCCTCGGACGGTTACTCCGGGGCACCGGGACCGTTCGGCCTAGGAGGGAATTATGTGTGGTATTTATGGTGCACAACATTCGGACGGATTACGACCGTCCAGTGCTGTGATAAGCTATGATATCCGTAAGTTTGGGATCCTTCGGATATTGGGCTAGCAACCCGTATCGAAGTGATCGTAGGCTTACACATAAGAGACGCCAAGTCCATTACGGTGCGAAACACGTGACCTTCATATAGATAGGGCCGGTGGGCTGAGATGAGAGTTGGGTGCAGGCGCAGGGACTGCGACCCTTATGCATTGTCTAAGTTTATGGTCGGAATGTTGCGTGAATTATATGGTTGCTTATGCAAAGTTCTAACGAGTGCAAGCTAAGAAAAAGGGACGAAGATGAGCACGAACACTATGTTTACGTTCATATTATGGCTAACTGTATCTGCTGCAGGAACACGATATGGGACACATTTATGATAAGTTGCTATATATGAAGATTGCCATGAAACTGATCCTAAGGCTAAGTAGAAAGATCACCAATAATGATGCATGTATCACTAAAGATATTTAGTGTTTGGTTTGGGTGCGAGCGGGACTTGATCAGTGCGAAGCGAGGACGAAAGCACTAATCCCCCACCAGTTTATGTGCAGGCTCAGGTTATGATCGGCTCGGGGCGGAGCTTGGCTTGGACGCATCGAGGCATGGAGTCCTTAGCGTTTCAAGGGAAGCACCGCATAGGCGTTCGGACTTGCGACATGGAGATGTTCGGCCGAAGACTACTTGTTGGCTATAAGGGGCATAATGTATGGAACAATGTAGTCCTTTGTGAGCTAGAGAGATCATGAGCGTTGTAGCCAATTGGCATATATGTTGGGCTATTCAGAGCCTTTGTAATCTTCAGTTCATTATGAATAAAAGAGATTCTTGTGTTATACTTTGTTTCCTTCCGCTGCTTATGTTATCAATTTGGGATAAACGCTATGTGAACTGTTATCTTGCCTTGCACGAGCACAACTCCAGGCTCGTGCGGCATCACGCTCCAGCGAGGACGATGATTCGGGTAAAATCTAGCGAGGACGAGCGATTTTTCGGATCGGGACGTGACACATATAGGGACCGAACTCAGGAGCAGCTTTATTCAACAATTTGGAGGTCTACCCATCGTATAGTACCCATGAGATCGGATATAATTTTGTTCTGGGATACAAGTATCATTATCTAGTTAGAAATGTTTGTATCGAATTATATATCTTACATTTTAATATTTATTTTCAGCCTACTAGTAGTGGGTTTTTATAATTGCAAATAAATGTGCAAACACAAATAAAACTAACAAAAGAATAATAAGAGCATCAATAGTAAGGTCGCTCATTTTGTAGATTATAGTAAAACTCAATATGAGCCCCATGATGGTCCTGTCCCAAACACATGAAGGAGATATAGTATGGGTCGTAGAACATTCAAAATATAGGAACTCATTTTATAGAATAGTATGGCTCAATTTTGAACCTCAATTTCTAAATTCTAGATTTATATTATTTTTTTGAAAAAAAGAAACTTGATTGATCTATATTCACTCATCTCATTTGGACCTCAATTTTTTTAAAAAACAAATCTAACCTATTCTATATATATTTTTAAATACAAATTTGGGGGTCACGATGCAATCTTGAACTCCATTGATGCTCTAACCTTAAGAGCATCTACAACTCTATTGTCATGTTATGTGTTGTGAGTCTTAGGTGGCATGAGACACAAGACAATGTCTTTCTTAGGTGGCAAGTTTACATTCACAAAAGCCAACGACATAGAAAAGTCTTCTCCAATGCAAAAGTATTGAGAATACAATAAAAATTATTTTTTCCATCTAAGACAACTCCTCCACTTCTACATTTTTTTTCTTCAAATATTTGTATTCATAATTGACGATGTGGAATAAAGTCATTGCGAAGTGCATTGTCTAAATTTAGACAACAACTTCACATTGTCCTTGTCATGTCAACTTTATGATTTATTCTACATTTGCATTGGAGAAGGATATTTGAAATAAAAGTTTATTATTCCTATGTGGCAACCATTTTTCTTAAACTTACAATTGGGTTGGAGATGCTCTAAAAATGTGAATATCTGATTGCAATAGACTCACATATATACTTGAGACATAATGATTCAATTTGAGGTCAAATCCCAACCCTGACACCATAGGGAGAAGTAAAAAAGAATAAGGGATTTTTAGTTTTAGGATCTCACATATATATGGATATTAAGATTTGAGTTTCGAATTGATCGATAGAATTTGGATCTCGAAATTAGATTGTAGTGAATGGTGATTTCGAAATCCAAATACTAACATCGATCAATTTCGAAATCCAAATTTTAATATTCATATATATATATGTGAGACCCTAAAACTAAATACTAAAAAAAAACCTACGATAAACATTTGTATATAAAATTAAGGAATTTTTTGACTTTCATCCCACTTATTAATATGCATTTGTACTTACATCCCACTTTTTAATTTTTTTAGACTTACATCCCACTTTTTGTCACTAAAAGTATTTATTTTGTCACGAAAAGTATTCGTTTTGTCGCAAAAAATATTTTTCGTGACAAAAGTGGGATGTAAGTCAAATAAAATTAAAAAATGGGATGTAAGTACAAATTCATATTAATAAGTGGGATGAAAGTCAAAAAATCCCTAAAATTAAACTAGATATTTTAATTCAATTTGCTATTTCCACTAGTTTAGTTACTACAGAAGACCAAGTTAATGCATAGAAATTTGTGCAACAATGATGACATTAGATATTTGAGTTGACATCTGACTAGCTAGCATAAGAAATAGTTCCACTAGCTAACATAATACTCATATGCGGACCGACAAAATGCACAATTAGGTCTATTACTTTTCAAAGGAAGAACCTAAGCTCTAGCGTAAGAGAAACTAAACAAAATGATATGTTACATTATAAAGTCGAATACTTAGTAACAACTACATGCAATGCAGTACTAACATGCACCAAAATAAGCCCCTATATATTTCGTCGATGAACCATTCGGTCTTGAATACACTAGAAACAATATACGGAGCTGCTACATTGTATATAGTTTGCAACTGTAGACGTAATCATTGGCCGACATGACGGTCGATCATTGACTTTTTGGTCCGGATAGAACTCGAAGATAGCAGAGGAAAACTGATAATAGACCGTCGCGTCGGCCGACAAATATCATTTTCGAACAATATATTTGAAAGTATGTATACTGACAGACGACCCAACTGCCTTGGTAGAGAAACTGATGAACCAAACTACGACTTGTACACGGAAAGTTCAAAGCAAATAATTAAGAAGCGGAGACTAATGGCATTCTTCACACGTTAACAGCTTGGTCATAATTCAGAGAGTAATGCTACAGTTACAATCACATTCCTACAATCCTCTTATAACCACTCACCCATTTTCTTACGTGTGGGCCAGGTGGTGGCCTGGCCCACATGTCAGCAAAATGGTGAAGGTTGTAAGAGAGTTGTAGGTACGTGGTAGTACGCTTGGCATTACTCTAATTGAGAACTCCTAATGCTTTGCTTCAAGAATGGTCCGTTTTGTGGCTAATACTATTAAGTCTCGTTTTGTACACTGTAATATAATTATAATCGTAATATAATTAAATAGATTTTTTTTTATTTGATTATATTTCGATTACAATTACGTTACAGTGAACCAAACGGAATCTTAGTGTAGTGCATAACTTGATCATTGGACATAACGTAGATCACTGTCGACATAGTCGGAATTAGCATCCAACCTTAGCTTCGAGCCCCTGTGCTCGAAGCTCTTGATACGAGAAGCCTTTGCCAGGACCTCGTCGTCGGCCTCGAAACCGACGCAGTGGTTGACCGACAGGCTCTCGATCTCTCGGCACCCGTCCATTATCATCAGCAACGTCTCCTTGCTCAAGTAGGACATGCTCAGGTCCAGACAGTCGAGCTTCGGGAGGTGATTCACTATCGCCAGCGCGTCCTGCTTCCTGACCCCTGCCATTTTAAGCCCCCTGAACTTCTTGCAGTTGAGGCCGATCTCTGCAGCCAACTCCGGGAAGGACGAAGGGTTCGCTTCCATCTCGAGCCGTTCGAGTTCCTTCCATCTCGCCGCGAGCTTCGGGATGTGCACTTCTTCCTCCATCTTCAAGCAGCTCAATACAAGGATTTTCAGTCGCGGACATCTGCTAACCAACCAACAAAACATAATATATAGATTGCCTTGTTACCGAATTTTCTATAATTACTATCTCTTTTTTTATAATTTTTAATTATTATTTCTAGATATTATTGTTATTTGGTTAAATGATAAGTTGATACCTTCAACTATCACTATTTTTCAACTTGATACTCTCAACTTTTATAACTACTAACTTAATATCCTGAAAAAAATGGGACCAAATTGTCCCTTCTCTTCCCCAACTCCCCCCTTCTCCGGCTGTGAGTGGCAGCGGACGGCGGGCGCGAGCAGACGGTGGACGCGCAGGGCATGACGACGCACGAGGCAGGCGTGGCGGCGCACGGGGCGGGGGGCGGCAGCACTGGGGTCAGGGGGCAGGTAGAAGGGGTGATCGCCGGAGGGGGAGGGTGGCGGAATGGCCGTCGGGGGTGGAAAAAGTAGCAACGGGTGGGAGGGGGGAGAGGAGATTGGAGGGGAGGGGGTGGGGAGTAGCAGCAGGGGGTTGGTGGGTGGAGGAAGGAGGGTAGTTTAGAATTTTTTTTTTTTATCAAGTTAGAAATATAAGTTGAGATAGGGTATTAAGTTAGTACCTATAAAAGATGAGGCTATCAAGTTGAAAAATAGTAATAATTGAGGATATAATTTTTTTTGGTTTTGAAAAAAAAATGATAAAAATAGAAAGGAATAATATTTTTTGTAATTAGTGAAAGGCGGGAGACAAGATTACTAAATGGTTAGTTATCATTAAGATAGAAATCTTATATAAATAATTAATTAAGTATATTTTAGTTAAACATGTACTTAATTAATCATAGAAAATATTTCTAGTAACGGGGACGAAATTATAGAGAGGGCACAAATTAATTACTCACTCGTTGGATACGTAGACCAAGTCGTCGATGGAAACGTGGAAGAACGGAGGGAAGCGGAGCTCGACCGCCGACCCACGGCTGCGGTCGACCGCGAACCTCATGAAGGCCGAGAAGGAGAGGCGGGACAGGGGGTACTGCGTCGTGACCCTCTTGGCGAACTTGCTCCACGACCGGAAGTCCAGCTGCCGGAAGTCGAGGTGCTGCCAGCAGGAGGGGTCCCGAGAAGAGATGTACCAGGACTTGCACACAAACGGGACGCCGAGGGTCAAGTCCTCGAAACTCAGCCTCCGGAGTATGCTGATCAAACAGTCCGTCTCTATGTCCATCCACCGCCG
Source organism: Iris pallida (assembly GCA_029216955.1). NCBI lineage: Eukaryota > Viridiplantae > Streptophyta > Magnoliopsida > Asparagales > Iridaceae > Iris > Iris pallida. The sequence goes on from JANAVB010005597.1 coordinate 20,652,584, forward strand.
TCCGTCCTCCATTCTTTTTTTTCTTCTGCTCGCTTGTTTGTTTCGTGAACTTATGTATAAGCTAAACCACCTGTATGGTCTATTTTCCGAAAACTGCTGAGTAGCCAGTTAGCTAAACTAGATCTATCAGCAACTCACACTTGTTAGTTTCTCAGTAGCTCTCGATGACTTTGGCTACCACGGCTGTTGTCCCATTTAATCATGTTCAATTCTGTTACTCTTTCTATTATATGTGGATCATAAAAGTAGATATATGAATGATGGCCCACATGTAATAGAAAATAAAATGAAAGTAAATACGTGAATCGTGGCTCACATGTATTAGAAATGAAGACAGAATTGAATAGAAAGTGATTCCTTTCCTATGTTTGGGAGCCAAAGAAAAGTTGTTGGAAAGGAAAAATGATTCCCAAGAGGTAGAAAAATAGGGGAGAAAGTGGTTCCTCCCATTTATCTAAGGAATCACTTTCCCTCCAACTTTTTCGCATTTATTACAAAAAGTTTTGACCAAAATATCCATGTTCATAATATTATTTACCATTTTTATCCATAATATCTTTTAGACAAAAATATTTCTAAGTAATAATTATTTTTATTAGCACGAGGGTATTTTTGGAAAATTGACTTGATTTTGTTTTCTTTTCTTACAAACACCAAACACTATAATAAAAATTAAAAACATATTCCCGATCTTTCCAAACACCGGAAAGGAAAGTTTATAGGAATTATAATTTCCTAAAGGAAAGATAATACCAAGAAATCAGTTTTCTTTTCTTTCCATTCCGCGAACCAAACGAGGCCTAAATGGAATAGTAGATCTGCTTCCGGCTACCACCGGCCGAGAACACTTATATGGGTCCAATGCAACACGAGGATTCAAATACAATTCTGCCGACGACCTGGAGTCAAAGACGTTCCCTATTCTAATTCTCTCTCTCTCCTCTCCCGCTAGTTCTTTTTGACTAAATAAAATTAAATAAGATTGCCCAACTCCTACTCAAAAGTCAAAAGTGTGGAAATTTTTCTGGGGATCTTGCCTGTCGTGAGAACCACCAAACACTTTTTATGGTGGACTAATGCAGAAAAATAAATATCACGCCAAGCAAAACTTATCATGATCAATTAGAAAATCCACACTGAAAAAAGAACTTCAACAGAAGAGCGATACCTCTACTAAAAAAAATAATGTTTACAAAGATTACATGACTCGCTAAAAATTTACACAACCCCAACCGTACAGAATACATAATAAACGTCCAAACAAAGCAAGAAAGATTACACTTGGGAAGTCTGAAAGATACCTAGAACCCAATCTCACTTCTTGCCTCTAATCTTTTTCTTTGAAATATATAAGCAAATACAATAGGTATCTTAAAATATACGAAATTGATATTCCCTATGACGTTTGTGGCCACATGGCCAAGTCCCAACATCCGGATCATGGTACCAATGGAAGGTCGCCACGTGGTCTACGATTACGTCCGCAGTCACACGACGGACAACGTAGCAGTTCCGTAAAATATAATAGGCATTTTCTTACAATGTTGACTAAGCGGACCGAGGACTGCTGAAAGAAAAATGATATATATATATATATATATATATATATATATATATATATATATATATATATATATATATATATATATATATATATATAAATGGATTGCGAAACTCACTATTGGGGGATGAGGATACAACCCGGAGACATAATTGTTTGAACATAAATTTTTCATACAGGGCAAAGAAGTTTGGGATAATTATAAAAAAAGTAAGTAGTTTTGGATAATTGCAGAAAGAGGGAAAATACACCAAGTGACTTGGCACTTGGGGTAATTTATAATTTTGAATATAGTTTGTCCAAATTATCCATAATAAATTTCAAATATGTTTTTAAATATATTAGATAACAAATAATTGTTTTCTATCATCCAAGATATATCAGATAATAGTTATTATCTATATTAGATACAAATAATTAAAATTATCTATATGAATGGAATATTTATTATACTGAAAATTGCTGAGAAATCCAATTTCGAGGTTGGTTTATATGAAAAATCCATCCGCATGATGGGTCTTATGAAATGCCCAGAATTATATATTTCCACGTTAAATATTTGAAGATTCCCTTTAGATGCTCTGTATTTACAAAATTGACATCTTTATAATACCATAACTACCCTTCGCACAAACTCAGATTTGGATTGCGATTTTCGTCTTCTTCTTCACGAGAGATCTGAATTTCATTGCTCTCATCTTCAGCAGAGATCGCAAAGATCGTTCGTAGTTCACTGTACTTTTCTTCAGTCGATATCTGATCATCGCTCATCATCATCATCATCATCATCATCATCATCATCATCGTCGTGGAGAGATTTGAAATTTTTCGTCGATTAGGTCAATTATGAAGAGAAGATCTTCTTCTTCTTTTTCATAAGAGTTAGCATCGTTTTAAAAGAAGAACGAAAACTCTTGAATTTTTGTTCCTGACAAATTTTTTTCGCAAAAAAAAACAAAAAATAGGTTTTAGGTTTCTGTCGACTGTTCTCCATCATTTTCCGTGTTAAAATCACTTAAAATGACGGAGAATGGTCATTCTTCGTGTCAAAATGACGGAGAATGGTCATTCTCTGTGTTAAAATGACGGAGAATGGCTCCGTGATAAAATGACGGAGAATTGTCATTCTCCTTGTTAAATTGACGGAGAATGACCATTCTCCGTCATTTTAACACGGAGAATGGCTATTCTTGGTCAATTTAACAAGGAGAATGGTCATTCTCCGTGGTTTTAGCACGGAGAATGATCATTCTCCATGGTTTTAGCACGGAGAATGCCCATTCTCCTTGTTAAATTGACGGAGAATGACCATTCTTCGTGGTTTTAGCACGGAGAATGGCCATTCTTTGTCAATTTAATAAGGAGAATGACCATTCTCCGTGTTACAATGACGGAGAATGGCCATTCTCAGAATGCCCATTCTCCGTCATCCTAACACGGAGAATGGCCATTCTCCGTAGTTTTAGCACGAAGAATGACCATTCTATGTAGTTTTAGCATGGAGAATGACCATTCTTTGTCAATTTAACATGGAGAATGACCATTCTCCGTGTAAAAATGACGGAGAATGGCCATTCTCATTGTTAAATTGACGGAGAATGGACATTCTCCGTCATTTTAACATAGAGAATGACTATTCTTTGACAATTTAACAAGGAGAATGACCATTCTTCGTGGTTTTAGCACAGAGAATGGCCATTCACTGTGATATTACCACGGAGAATGATCATTCTCTTGTATTTTATGGCCAATTGAAACTTTCAAGGGCCATAACTTTTGACTGGGAGGTCGAAACGAGGTCCGGTTTATCGCAAAAGGAGCGTATTTCCGAGGAGCTGGAGATTAACCATTTTTTTGTTAGTCGGTCCCCCGAAATTTTAGAATCGCGAAAAAATAATGTTTGGCCCTCCGTTTTAACAATTTTACCGTTTGTCGACCTTTTCAAAAAATTTCGACGAGTTTTTGAAGTAAGGTTTGAAAATTTTTGAGGAGAAAACCTAGATTCGAAAGTAAGCAGCGTATGGAAGAAAAGGAAGTATCGAAACGTTTTTTTAAGAGTAGTTTCGTGGGTGTTTTCAATAAATTAGAAGGAACAGCAAAAAGGTCATTCGGAACCCCCTTTATATATTTTTTTGCTAATTCTGGGCACGCGATGAAATGTTATTGTGCGGTGGATTTTTCATAAAATTTTTTCGTTTTTTGGGCATTTCATAAATTTTTTCTTTATTATAACAAATTATCTTTTAGTTATATCATAAAAAATTTAAGCAAACCACTAAATGCTAATTTATTGTGGATAGATATTATCATTCAAAATATAATTTAAACAAACTACTTGATATTTTTCCACAATAAATTAGCTTTTAGTAGTTTGTTTAAATATAATTTATAATTTTGAATGTAATTTGTCCAAATTATCCATAATAAATTTTAAATCTGTTTTTAAAAAATTATATTTTGATTGATAATATTTTGGTATTATCTATTTGTTAATTTTAAAAAAAAAATTTGATAGCTTAAATATATTTGCCAAATTTAAATTAACAAACTAGTTTCTATTAAAATTATCTATTTGTTCTATTAAAATTATCTATATGAACATGATATTTATCATAACAAATTAGCTTTTAGTTATATCATAAAAAATATAATATTGATAATAACTATTATCTGATAAATTTGTTATGATATAACTAAAAGATAATTTGTTATTATAAATATTCCATTCATATATATAATTTTAATTATTCGTTATCTAATATAGATAATAACTATTATAAATATTCTATTCATATAAATAAGTTATTGGAGTACACGGAAGTCCTCAATGTCAACTGCATTATAATATCATAAATTTTGGGTAGTGGGGGGAACGTGTCATCTGACTTGGCGTGGGCGGGGCAGGCACCAAGGAGAAATTATTGGATGGTTCGGACTCACCATGTGGAATGGGGAATGGTGAGCCCGGCCACTAATTTGTTGACACTTATGCATAATACATTATATTACTACATTTTTCTTATTTTATAGATCAGTTTTTTTAATGTTTTTGAAAGAAAAGAATAATAATTTTTTTTGCTAATTACACACAAGTGAATTTTTATATATTTTATATATTTTTTAAATTTATTATGTCAAATATTATACCAAATGTCAACAAATTAGTGGCCGGGCTCACCATTCACCAATGCCACGTGGTGATCCCGGGCCATCTAATAATTTCTGTATGCCAAGTCACTTGGCGTGTGATAGGGAGTCTGGGAGAAATATTAATGGAGATTGAAGAAATATCAAGTGGTTTGTTTAAATATAATTTATAATTTTGAATATAGTTTGTCCAAATTATCCATAATAAATTTTAAATGTGTTTTTATATTTTGAATGATAATATTGTGATATTATCTATTTGTTAAAATTTATTACCCAATCCACCTCAATAAAAGAAAATTCGAAAATTTGTTGCAATGATAACGTCTTTAATGAAATAGGATATACAAGATAATAAGTTTTTAAAATTTTAAATAAATAGTTATATATTTGTATATAAATTTTAAATATATTAGATAACAAATAATTATTTTCTTATCATCCAAGTTTTATCAGATAATAGTTATTATCTATATTAGATAACAAATAATTAAAATTATCTATATGAATGGAATATTTATAATAACAAATTATCTTTTACTTATATCATAAAAAAATTATCAGATAATAGTTATTATCAATATTATATTTTTTATGATATAACTAAAAGCTAATTTGTTATGATAAATATCTCGTTCATATAGATCATTTTAATAGAACGAATAGATAATTTGAATAGAAACTCATTGTTAATTTAAATTTGACAAATATAATTAAGCTATCAAATATTTTAAAAAAAATTAACAAATAGATAATACCACAATATTATCATTCAAATTTTTTTTTTAAAAACATATTTGAAATTTATTATGGATAATTTGGACAAACTACATTCAAAATTATAAATTATATTTAACCAAATTACTTAATATTTTTTTTAAGCTCTATTAATATTTCTTCCGAATCCCCTACCACACCCCAAGTGACTTGGCACGTGTCCCACCCGTGCCAAGTCAGATGGCGCGTTCTCCCCCACCACCCTCCCCTCTCCCCTCCCCTCCCCTCCCCCACACGTCAAGTGACTTGGCGTGTCCTACCCCCTCCAATTATTCCAAACTTCTTTAGTTTTTTATAATTTCGACCTTCTTCTTTATCCTGTACGAAAATTTCTGCTATAATATATACTTCTCTACAAAATTTGAATTAAACCATTTGAATTGACGCATAGTGATATGAACAAATTTGAATTAAACCATGGTAATGATACATTTTGGTATGAACAAATTTGAATTAACCATTACCTACAAATTATGTGGATAACTTTGTTCTGAACGATGACTCTGCTCAGGTAGAATTCACGATTGTGGCCCTTGGATAACAAAGGCAAATATCAATATAAAACCAACCAAATAATAATCTTTATAGATAGATTTGAACCAAGACCTAGTTGCAGTTAGACTCACATGGTTAAAATTACATAAACGATTCAATTTGATGTCAAATCTTCATGTTGACAGGATGGTGACGGTCAATGACACCATAAAGAGAAGCGTGCACTTCACTCGCAAAATAAGGATAAAAATTATATATGAAACTATACACTTAATAGGACTTGCTACTTTTTCATTATTCAAATTAGTACCAAACGTACGTTCAATGCATATAAATTTGGGTAATAAGAATGTTGACATTTGACCAACGTAAGAAACAACCTATGAAAATATCCCAATGAGGGTGATGTGCACAATTAAAGATATTACTCTTGAAAAAGGCTAAATTTGTAGATAAAAAATATTATGAATTTTAACACTTTTGTAACTTGCTGCCATGAATTTTTTAAATTTGCAAGTTAAAAAGCTAAAGAAACTATCAACTAACTTATTTGCAAGTTATATCAGTTAATATTCGATAAGTCATGATATAACTTGCCGAGTTCACGGTATATATTTTATGAAAAATAAACAATAATTTATGATACAATTAACTTGCAAATTTGAAAGTTTAGATCGCAAGTTGTGTACAGAGACATTTGAAATTGAATACACTAGAAACTTTTCAACAGTATGTATACAGACAACCTATCTCCTTTTTTTTGATAGATAAACTGATAAACCAAACTACGACTTTGATTCAGTAGGAATTCTTATATAAACACAGCGTGACTCGATCAATCAAAAATCATCTGATAACTCAACAAGAAAAAAATTCTACAAATTCTACGCAACCAACAACCTATATGTTGGAATTTCTTCAATATTCTTCACCTAAAAAATCTGCAAACAAAATAAAATATGTAAATGTTACCGGCCTCTGGGAAAGCCGCGCACGTAACACTGCCCTAAGAGTTAGTCCGGGTCTATGTGCAGACTGTTTCCGAACGCTCCTAATGGTAAAGTCCCCGCTCCACCGGAATCTCCTTGCCGCACACGACTTAGAGAGAGTGACCCACGACTTAGCTCCGCCCAGAGCAACAAGAAAGAAGAAGAGCAACGTTTCGGAGGAGATGAGAATTTTAGAGATGTTTTGTACGGAATTTTTCAGTGTGTGGAAGAAGAGGTATGATCTGATTTATATAGGCTGAATTCCTACATATAGGAATAATGGTGAATTAAATCACCCGATTAAATGCTTAACGTTACAGAATAAAATACATGAAAAACATGTGATACAATGTATCTGAACAGTCCAAATGTTACGAAAATTAAATGAATAGTAACGGTCAAAATTGAATTGAGCTTGACTAAATAGTGGCTGGAATTGAGCTTTTGCTCTTGTTTGTGTGAGAAACACACAAGCACAGCTAACAATCCCCCCCCCCCCCCCTCCAAAGGTCAAGTTCCAATATAATAGAAGGAAAGAAAAATAGGAGAAGGATAAGAAAATTTTCTGGGCAGTTGAATACTATGGATAAATGAGATGGACTACAGCATTGAATCTCACGTAGTGACTATTGTCTTTGTCTGAAGAAGAGCGTGATGGACTATGCCTTGAATCAGTCTTCTTGAATCAGACTCAGAAAATAGCACACATAGTACGCTAGAGGTACTTGGGTCTATCGGGTGGCGCGTTTGATTGGCCATGCGCACTTTTACACATTCATGAGAGTTGTCTAGGATCGCCCTGTCCTATGGTCGCGGCCTTCACGACATCTCATATAGGTAAGTCCTCAAGGGCTGGTGATAGGAATCAACCCTGCATATCATGCTTGGACTTATTAAGAGCTTAAGCTCACCCTATCCATATCACACAAGGAACACTGTCACCATAGGGATGGAATATTAATGTACACATGTACAACCTCTTGGGCTTTTATTTTAAAGAGAATTTAATCTCAGGTCAGTGTTCCATAATAGTCACCTATTCCAGCTTGTTTCTACCCATTGAACCGGCTTTTTGGGATCTCCAGTCAGACTCGGTTGGATTGCCACTGCTGGTGACTATACTATGGGCTTAACCCCATCCCCCTCGATGATTCTAGGATAAATGTCCTAGACAAACTCTTCCTCAAGAGTAAACAGACTCTTCGTCAAGAGATCTGTAAAGTTCTTTAATGACTTTTATAGTCAACCACAAATTTGTCCAATAGGCTCTTGAAGTGCAGCTGCAGGTGCCTGTTCATCTTAGCATTCACAAAATCATGCTTTAGTAGTTCTATAACAGATTTATTATCACAGTTTATAAAAATTACAGGAACAGATATATGCATAATAAGATTTCTAAGATATGCATAATAAGATTTCTAAGCCATTCGGTTTCTGTACATGTAGTGTCTAAAGCTATCATCTCAGAGTCCATAGTACTTCTGGCAATGATAGTCTGTTTACATGATCCCCAGGAGATCGCAGCTCCTACTAGGATAAAAACATATCCAGTAGTGAATTTCACATCATGTGAATCAGTTACCCTATTAGCAACTGAGTAACCTTCTATGATATCAGGGTGTCTAGAATAATAAAGTTTATAATCTAGAGTACCCTTAAGATATCTAAATACTCTGTTTAATGCTGTCCAGTGTGTCTGATTTGGGTTACTAGTATATCTACTTAGTCTTCCAATAGCAAATGCAATATCAGGTCTAGTCCTATTTGTTATGTACATAAGGGACCAAATTATTTGTGAATATCTATGTTGTTCTATAGGTGATTTTTTATTCTTTTTGAGAACAACATTACTGTCATAAGGGGTAAGGGTATGTTTCTTGTCAAAATACTCAAACTTCCTTAGCATTTTCTCAATTAAATGTGCTAAAGATAGAGTATAGCCCTCTTTGCATTTGGACACTTGTATTCCTAGGATCAGGTTTGTCTGACCTATGTCTTTCATATCAAACTGGTTAGATAAATAATTCTTAGTGTTATTTATCAATTCCAGTGAAGATCCTAAAATAAGGATATCATCAACATACAAGCATAAGATAACACAACTTTTATTTGTATTTTTGGAATACAAACATTTGTCATATTCATTTGGCACAAAACCAAATTCTATAATGACTTTATCAAATTTGTTGTGCCATTGCTTGGGAGCTTGCTTTAGGCCAAAAAGAGATTTACTAATATACAAACCTTGTTTTCTTGGCCTTAAGCAATAAAAAATTTCAGGTTGCTCCATATATATATCTTTCTCTAAATTTCCATTTAGAAATGTTGTCTTTACATCCATTTGATGGATCGGCAATTCATGAATGGAAGCTAGGGCTAGGAGGGTTCTGATAGAAGTGATCCTAGCTACAGGAGAGTAAGTATCAAAATAATCTAGTCCTTTTTTCTGGGTAAATCCTTTGGCTACTAATCTAGTCTTATATTTCTCTATGGTACCATCGGCTCTTAAGTTTTTTCTTGAAGATCCACTTACAACCTATGGATTTACTACCTAAAGGAAGGTCTGCTAAAAATCAAGTATTGTTCTCCATAATGGAGTTGTACTCATTGTTAATAGGTTCTTTCTAGAAAGGGCTATCAGGAGAGGATATGGCTTCTTCATAAGTTGAGGGATCGCCCTCTATCAAAAATGTGAAGAATTCTTCTCCTAAATTCTTTTCAATCCTTTCTCTTTTACTCCTTCTAGGTTCTATGACTCGTTCAGATTAAGAATTAGGTATTTGATCATGAGATGTTACTCCCCAATCCTGGAATACGTATTTTAATACGTAAACCGATAAATTATATTTACCTTGTATTTATAAGATATTTATTATGCAGTATTTCTTCATGCATTTTCCAAAAATATTCGACAAAATATTATTTTCTAATTTATTTTCTATATTTGGGCCTACAGTTTTGGCTCGTTTGGGTAACCTATTCTTGGTTCACCCATGGTTCATCATGAACCCTTTGGTTCATCATGAACCCATGGGTTCAAGATTCTATATAATAACTCATCTCCTTCTCTCTCCTCTCATTTACTTCTTCTCATTTACTTCCTCCACCAACCAAGGCAAGTACCAACTTGCTCAAGAGAAGGATCCATAATTTTGTTAATGATTCTTATAAAACTATTTGCCAAAACATGTTCTTCTCCTCAATCTATACTAGTTTAGAACTTGGAAATTTCTATTTTGAAGCTTTGATTTTTGTAGATCTAAGTTTTAATCATTTTCGGATTTCCTTAGTTTTGATCTATTTTCGTTGAAGTTTTGTGGGTTTTGATGCTTCCAGGTGGAAGAGAATTCCATTTCACCCAAGATGGAACTTTGGAAATCCGGATTTGGAGTTCGGATGACCAAGTTATGTTGTTTTGAAGTTTTGGGTTCTGCCATAGTGTTCTTGCTGTTTTGGAGAAGACAGTGAACAGTGTGCTCCTATTTGAGCACGCTTCCTGTTGGAAGCGTGTCTCCCCTTGAGCTTGCGTGACTTTTCTTGCAGCTCTCCCCTTGAGCTTGCGTGACTTTTCACGCAGCTCTTCCCTTGAGCTTGCGTGACTTTTCACGCTGCTCTTTCCCTTGAGCTTGCGTGACTTTTCACGCAGCTCTCCCCTTGAGCTTGCGTGACTTTTCACGCAGCTCTTCCCTTGAGCTTTCGTGACTTTTTACGCTGCTCTTTCCCTTGAGCTTGCGTGACTTTTCACGCAGCTCTTCCCTTGAGCTTGCGTGACTTTTCACGCAGCCCTTCCCTTGAGCTTGCGTGACTTTTCATACAGCTCTTCCCGTAGCGTGCGTGACTTTTCACCTACGCTGCTCCCCGTAGCGTGCGTGACTTTTCACCTACGCTGCTCCCTGTAGCGTGCGTGACTTTTCACGCTGATCTTTCCCTTGAGCCTGCGTGACTTTTCACACAGCTCTTCCCTTGAGTCTGCGTGACTTTTTACGCAGCACTCTCCCTTGAGCTTGCGTGACTTTTCACGCTGCTCTTTCCCTTGAGCCTGCGTGACTTTTCACGCACGCTGCCTTGTTGTGCGTATGCTTTTGATATTTTATTAGATATTATATGCCCATTTTATATCCTTACGCCTTTTGTCCCGAGCATGATATGAGCACTGATGTGACCCCGGAGAACAAAGTGTTCCTACCTGATACATGTACCTGAATGTTCCAGTTCTTGTTCATGCTCGACAAATGACTCGTAACTCCACGTGGCGTATTTGTAATGATGCATTACACTAAGGAGGGTAGCACATGTTGACATACTGATTGACATGGATCCTCACTTAGGGTACTCGTACTAAAGTACGACTTTAGGAGGATAATCATGCAGGCCACAGCATGAGAGTCCAAGATTTCACCTAGGGTTAAACTAGGCAACTGAATATACTAGATGCATGGGGAGGGCAGAGTCCCGAGATCGTGTTACACCAGTCGTCCTGAGATATTGTCTTGGCGCACCGGCTGGTCTCCACGGATACTGTGTCATCCGCAACGAGTGGATGACTGTATCCGATTAATTCCTGCTATATATTACATATCTTGGCAAGGTGGCCTCACGAGGGACCTGTGCTCCATGACACCTGTCTACGCGAACCCCTGGGTTGGCTAGCCTTGCTGGAAAGATACGATCTGAGGATTTTTTCTAATAACATGACGCGAGGATAACCTCGTTCCACTAGAAACTCGTAGACTTGATTGGCCGTGAAAATGACTTGCATGTTTCCTATTTACCTTCCATGAATAACTGAGGGAAGCGGACTGTCATGGTGCGTGATCCAACCCATGTTCTTGTTTGATTGTTGGGTTGGTTATCGTACTATGACAGGCTGTGGACCGAAGTTATGAACGGAAGACTTATTCTGGTTGTGAAGTGCTACTTCTGTGAATGACTGAGGAACATGGTCTTTCATGGTACATGATCCAACCCATGTTCTTGTTTGATTGTTGGGTTGGTTATTGTGCTGCGATAGGCTATCGACCGAAGTCACGATCAGAAGATTTTATGGTTTATACATTTTTAACTTATGTGAAAGTTATAGAGTACGACACGTCCCGACTCCATGCGGCACCTTTTGTCCTTGTTTGGTTGTAAGGGTGCCATATGGGTTCGAGGATGTTGCGCTACCCTATAATAGTAGCATAAGTATTACTATTATCAGTCATTCTATTAGTTGGGTTTTTAATCTTAACTCTTGTGCCCCTTTGGCGGTACTTGCTATTCGGGGCTGACCCCGCTGGTTTTGTTTGGCCAGATCTCGTAGCAGAGCCAGAGGACACGATCTTCCTCCCTGACATCCATGGTGCATACTAGGAGCATGGTGGTTCGGGGACTCGAGTGGGTTTCTTCTCCACCACTCCTGCTTATACTTTTGCGGCGTTTAGCCACCGGCACCTGTTGGCCGGATTACGTGATATTTTGTGTCTGTACATAATTGTAATTAAACAGACTGCAGCTGTGTATAATTTTGTACTCCTGACTCTCTGAGATAGCTAAATTATAAAGCTAGTCGCTCATGATCATTTTGATGAAGCGTCAGGGACGCCTTACTGCTTTATCTTTAATGTTCATTTAATTGCTGATTTGACTTAATTGATTGAGACATAGAACTCTGTGGGACCATAGGAGACTTGATTGTAGCATGTACCCCCTAGTCTCTCGACAGCCACGATCGCCGTATGACGTTACGTACCTCATATGGAGTAGCTGGCCTAGTCCGTCCCCGTATTTTGGTACTGGGGCGTGACATGAGAACTAGTAGATGTAGTGCCCCGCTCCTCGCGGTCCACTATGTAATACCTACGGCTTGCTGACTCAGTCTTTGGAGAAACCTTTGTCGGTATCGATTGATCACGGATGAAATACAATGAACCATTCCAATTGATGGATTGGCTTCTATTGAAATGAATCCAAGAGTTTTGTTGGATGTTTTGCTTTCGCTGCTTGGTTTTGATGAATGCGTTTTCGTGTTGGTTTTCGATGATTGGTTTTCATTGTTCGCTTTCATCGCATTTCACATTCATTCCGAATCTTGAGAGAAAGAGATCGAAGTATGCTAATCAACTGTTGGTGCCAATGTAGGACGCGTGAACTGTTCGTGAACGGCGCGTGAAGTCCTTCCTTCTCTCAACTAAGATTCATCTTGGTGAGTTGTTCTAACCGGACATGCATTTATTTGTACGTCCTAATAAAAATGATCTCTAGTCCACTCTGTTGTCTTGTTCCTACGATCAACGATACCAATAACAAAAGATAAAGAGAAGATAATGAATTGAATCATATGCTGGATTATATGTTGCCACTTCATCTGTTGCCTATGAATATGCTTCAAATATTTAGATGTGTACAGACGAACTTGTATACATTGCCACAGTAAGAGAATTGTTCCAAAGCTAGGAGCTACAAGCTCTGTCATAAACCAAAGCAAAGCATAAGTACATGTGTTGCCTAACAGTCGGCTTATAGAGTATGCATAGATCCTGGACAACTTGTATACAAGAAAACTAGATCTCTCGAACGGGTCTGGGGGCACCTGGAATCGTTCGGCCTGGGGGAGATTGTCTAGACATTTCGAGGTACAAGAAACCTCGAGTGTTGAATCAATGTCCAAATAGCGACGAGCTGAACCCATGTGTCACGGCGGCTAATCACGGGAAACGACCCGTAGACCAACATATAGTTAGTTGCATTTACGAAATCCGAGTGCATTGCAACCTAACAAGAGATGCGGTGTTAAACAATATATATTTATATCAAATATAAATTGTGCTAACCTGTTTTGTGTAGGGATGGCTGTCGGCAAGGATAAGTTGCTTATGAATTATTCTACTGTCATTGTTTCTTATGAATTGTTAAAAAGAACCTAGACAAGTAGAAAGAGCGCTAGTAAATATGTAGCGTCACATGTTGAATTAGTGCAGATATTTGTGAGTTTCGGCGAAGAGCTGCTCGCCAGTACATGATGTGTGATGACCCACGTTGTGGGCATCTTTTTCAGAAAGCAAAGAAGACAGGAAGATTTCAAAGAGGCACTAAAGCTCGTCTAGCCCAGTAGAGCTGTAGACTGCCTCGAAGCTTCATTTTCTTTCCAGTCAAGTTTCAAGTTTTCATTTCCTTTGAAGGTGTCTTTTCAATTCCAGCTTGTAATAAAGGGATATCATGTATGGGCATTGCGGCTATTTTCAAAAAAGAGTTTCAAAGAGAATCATGTAGCCAATATAAGACACTCTGAGTTTGCAAAGCTTTGTACTTGTATTCCTGTCAAGTTATCAATAAAAGAAATATTTCCATTTTAAATCTCTGTGTCCTATATTTGGTTTTCTGCAATGAATGGGTGCGTGCGTGTGTTTTTGCTTGACTAGTTATTTTGTGCAGATACATGGTCTTGTGCAAGCGCAACTTAGGCTTGCACGGCATCACGCCTTAGCGAGGACGATCGATCCCGCAGGGATCCAGGCAAGACGGACGACCCTAGCGGGATCGGAGCGTGACAAAGTGGTATCAGAGCACGGCTTTACGTCCTTGGCCTCTTGCAAATATCATTTTCAAAAAAGTATATAAAGTATTTTGATGGCTTTCAAAAGAGTCCCGATTTTGAGTTATGAAAACCAATTCCCCATACAATAAGTCCATAATATTTTATGAGACTGACATAAGTTATACTCTTTTGTAGAGAAATGGCCCCTCCTCGACCAGCTTCCTCGACAGATCCGATAGAACGGATCATGACATTGTTGGAATTATAGAGGCAGGACAGTGAGGAACGCAATCAAATACAATAGGCCCAAATAAAGGTCCAGCAGAAGCAGTTGGAGTCCTTGACTCAAATTGTCATGACGCTTGCGGCAAATCGAGATACCACCGCAGCGACTAAACCAACGAAAACGCCCGAGATTGAGCCCGTAGAGGGTGACGAACCCCAGCCAGCGCAAAGGCACTCTTCCTTTAGGCCAAAGGACTTCTTAGACGCGAAACCTCCAAAATTTGAAGGCATGACGTCACCCGACAAGGTGATGGACTGGATTGATAAAATGGAAAGTCTGTTCGCGTTTGTAGGAGTTTCGAGTAGCAAGAAGGTAGTTTGTGCCATTTTGCTTCTACGGCTGCGGGCAAAGGATTGGTGGAAGGCGAAGAAGCCGACGCTGCTCGCAACGGCTAGAAATAGAAAGATCTTATGGGCCTCGTTCAAGAAGGCATTTCTGGATCAATATCTGCCTCCAGCCATGAGCAAGAAGATGGAGCATGACTTCATCACACTGAAAGAAGGGAATATGTCCGTGGAGGACTATGAGTCTAAATTTGCTAAATTGGCAAATTTTGCTACTGTTATGCTTCCCACGGAACAGACTCGCATAGATCGGTTCGTTGAAGGTCTGACTGACGACATTCAATTGAGTGTGTTGAATCGAGAATATGGGTCGTACTCTCAGGCCTTTGAGACGACGCTGCTGGTGGAACAATTCAGCCTGAGGAAAGCGTCAACAAAGATTCAGTATGGTCGAAACCAGCCTACAAAAAGATTCCATGATGGCGAGAAGAAAACAAAGGGTGATAACCGCAACACAGTAGAGTGCGGATACTGCGGCCGTCAGGGCCACACCATAGATAATTGTCGCACAAAAGCTTTTGAATGCAGCTGCTGCGACATGAAGGGCCACACAAAGGAAACATGTCGTTCCTTGAGCAAAGCTTGTTTCGGTTGTGGCTAGCAGGGTCACGCTGTCAGATTCTGTCCAAAGAAAAATCGTAATAGAGATGACAATGAAGAGCGTGGGCTGCTGCCAGGCCTACCGCCCCTCCGAGATAATCTGCACAATCATCAGCTGCGGAATGCCAACACAGCGACAGCGCGTGTCTACAATCTCTCCACCTTACTTGACCCTGAAAGTGGAGGTGAGTTATATCTTAAGTTTTGAGGACAAAACTTTTTCTCAGTAGGTTATTATGTAGTGCCCCGCTCCTCGCGGTCCACTATGTAATACCTACGGCTTGCTAACTCAGTCTTTGGGGAAACCTTTGCCGATATCGATTGATCACGGATGAAATGCAATGAACCATTCCAATTGATGGATTGGCTTCTATTGAAATGAATCCAAGAGTTTTGTTGGATGTTTTACTTTCGTTGCTTGGTTTTGATGAATGCGTTTTCGTGTTGGTTTTCGACGACTGGTTTTCATTGTTCGCTTTCATCGCATTTCGCATTCATTCCGAATCTTGAGAGAAAGAGATCGAAGTATGCTAATCAACTGTTGGTGCCAATGTAGGACGCGTGAACTGTTCGTGAACGGCGCGTGAAGTCCTTTCTTCTCTCAACTAAGATTCATCTTGGTGAGTTGCTCTAACCGGGCTTGCATTTATTTATACATCCTAATAAAAATGATCTCTAGTCCACTCTGTTGCCTTGTTCCTACGATCAATGATACCAATAACAAAAGATAAAGAGAAGATAATGAATTGAATCATATGCTTGATTATATGTTGCCACTTCATCTGTTGCCTATGAATATGCTTCAAATATTTAGATGTGTACAGACGAACTTGTATACATTGCTATAGTAAGAAAATTGTTCCAAAGCTAGGAGCTACAAGCTCTGTCATAAACCAAAGCAAAGCATAAGTACATGTGTTGCCTAACAGTCGCCTTATAGAGTATGCATAGGTCCTGGACAACTTGTATACAAGGAAACTAGATCTCTCGAGCGGGTCTGGGGGCACCTGGAATCGCTCGGCCTGGAGGAGATTGTCTAGACATTTCGAGGTACAAGAAACCTCGAGTGTTGAATCAATGTCCAAATAGCGACAAGCTGAACCCATGTGTCACAGCGGCTAATCACGAGAAACGACCCGTGGACCAACATATAGTTAGTTGCATTTACAAAATCAGAGTGCATTGCAACCTAACAAGAGATGCGGTGTTAAACAGTATATCTTTATATCAAATACAAAATGTGCTAACCTGTTTTGTGCAGGGATGACTGTCGACAATGATAAGTTGCTTATGAATTATTCTACTGTCATTGTTTCTTATGAATTGTTAAAAATAACCTAGACAATTAGAAAGAGCACTAGTAAATATGTAGCTTCACATGTTGAATTAGTGCAGATATTTGTGAGTTTCGACGAAGAGCCGCTCGCCAGTACATGATGTGTGCTGACCCACGTTGTGGGCATCATTTTCAGAAAGCAAAGGAGACATGAGGATTTCAAAGAGGCATTAAAGCTCGTCTAGCCCAGTAGAGCTGTGGACTGCCTCGAAGCTTCATTTTTTTTCCAGTCAAGTTTCAAGTTTTCATTTTCTTTGAAGGTGTCTTTTCAATTTCAGCTTGTAATAAAGGGATATCATGTATGGACATTACGGCTATTTTTAAAAGAGAGTTTCAAAGAGAATCATGTAGCCAATATAAGTCACTCTGAGTTTGCAAAGCTTTGTACTTGTATTCCTATCAAGTTATCAATAAAAGAAGTATTTTCATTTTAAATCTCTATGTCCTATATTTGGTTTTCTGCAATGAATGGGTGCGTGCGTGTATTTTTGCTTGACTAGTTATTTTGTGCAGGTACATGGCCTTATGCAAGCGCAACTTAGGCTTGTACGACATCACGCCTTAGCGAGAACGATCGATCCCGCGGGGATCCAGGCAAGACGGACGACCCTAGCGGGATCGGGGCGTGACAGTAGATGGAGTAAGAGAAGGGTTAGAGGAAGCTGAAGTCTAACCTTGAAAGGAAAAATGTTCTTAAAGTAAACTGCATCTCTAGCTTCAATAATTATGTTATTAGAGATTTCATTTACTTCAGAATGGGTTACAAGAAACCAATTAGCATTGCTATCTACGACATATCCTATGAATACAGCATCTACAGTCTTAGGTCCTATCTTCCTCTTTTGGGTTCATGAATTCCTACCTTAGCTAGACATCCCCAAACTTTGAGATAATTAATCCTAGGGATTCGACCTTTCCATAACTCATATGGTGTCTTATCATTAGTCTTACTGGGTATCCTATTAAGAATATAACAAGCTGACAATAAAGCTTCTCCCCAAAGATTATCAGGAGCACCTGAGCTGAGAAACATGGCATTGACCATGTCTAACAGAGTGCGATTCTTCCTTTCAGCAACTCCGTTGGACTGTGGTGAATAAGGAGCAGTTACCTCATGAAAAGTTTCATGTTCTTCACAGAAGTTATTTATATCATTTGAGGTGTACTCTCCACCCCTATCTGATCTAAGGATCTTAATCTTTCTGTCTAGCTGGTTCTCAGCTTCGGATTTATAGACCTTGAATCTGTCTAGAACTTCATCTTTGGTCTTAAGGAGGTAGGTGTAACAATACTTTGAATGGTCATCTATGAAAGTAACAAAGTATTTTCTACCACCTCGGGTCAAAATCCTATTGGAATCACAAACATCACTATGGATAAGTTCTAGGAGTTCAGAATCTCTATAGACAGATTTGAAAGGTAATATAGTGCGTTTGGCTTGAACACAAATTTCACATTTGTGTTCATCATCTATAGGAGTCTTAGGGATGAGATCTAAGTTCATCACCATTTTAATAGATCCTAAGTTCACATGACCTAGTCTACCATGTCAAACATTTGAGGATTCAACATTTGCAATAAAAGAAAGATTAGAACTTTTATTCATAGTACTTAAAATAAAAAGTCGATCTTTCACAAATCTTTTTCCAATAAACAGATCATTCTTGGAGAAAACTACTTTATTTGTCTCCATAACAATTTTGTATCCTGAGGCTACAAGGAGGGATCCACTAACAAGGTTTCTTCTGACGGACGGCATATGAAGCACATTATGGAGAGGTAGAATTTTCCCTGATATCATCTTCAGATCTATTCTTCCTCTTCCTATGATTTGTGCCGTTGATCCATCTCCTAGGGTCACACCTCCTCCACCCGATTCCTGATAGTTTGAAAAACTAGAGCGATCAAACGAAACATGAACATTTGCTCCAGAATCCAACCACCAATCATCAGAATGGTAAGAAATATTTACTGTAGGTTGATAGCTTACAGACCTGAAGGAGGTAGAAGACCCATTCAGAATCATGTTAGTCTCTGGCTTGTTAGAGCCTTTCTCTTTGAAGGAGGTTACTTGGTGATTACGCCTGGGTTTGCCAAGGACTTTCTACAAGGTTTATCCTAGCTGTGGCATTAGACCTATATTCTTCTTCTGTTGTAAGTCTCTTTAAAACTTGAGAATAAGATTCCAAATGGCTACAGAGATTTATTTAATCAATAAAGATGGTTTAAGCTGAAATTAACAATTTAAATGATTTTAGTAATCTACCTTTAAAATTTTAGTTTTTCAAGTTTTGATAAGGTTGGGTTAGCTGTCGGGACCGGATCCCAGCAAGCGGAGGTTCACTAGGAACACTTAAGTACCGGTCACTTAGACGATATTTTGCCTTGTTGACAGAAGGGCCCTTTCGGCTTGTACCCAAACAAACCTCTACTTTAGAACTTTAAAATTAAATAAATTTACTAAATCAATAAACTGTTTGATTTAGCCTAAATTAAAATATTGAGTAAGAAAAAAATAGTAAAAAAAAATTGTCAATCTCTAGAACAGACTTATAAGGCAACAGTTTTTATATAACTAATAACAAAGTGTATGTTACGGATATGACAATTATTAGATAAGTAACAAATAACTTGTTAACATTAAGGCGCAATAAATGGCAAATATATAGTTAATATGGACAATTCAGTGGTAGGCAATTAAGTGCTAGGCAAATTAGTGTAGATTAATGCATATCAATAAGCAATGAATTTTTTCGTGTACAAATATTTGAAGTAAATAAAATACTTGTTTAAGTGTTTCCAGTACAAATATTTGTGTACAAAATAGTTTGTGTACAAATATTTTTTATGTTAACAACAATTCAATGCGAGACAAATAAACGTATCCACTAACAAATATTACGATTAATTGTATCCACTAGCAATTGAATGATAGGCAAATAAATATATTCACTAGCAAATAAATGCTAGGCAATTAAATATATTGATGAATGCTAGCCTTTTCAATGCTAAACAAATGGTATGTGACAACAGCAAATTGTTGACAAACAAAATTTTCAAAGTGCTTGTAAGGGAATTAACAATTTTCTTAAAGTCAATTATTAATAATAGAGAAAATTTGCTAAAAGACAAATTGTGTATGAAGCTAAATTACAGATATTACATGACAATTACACTTGACGATCCTGTAATAATATTTTGAACATTAAATACCCCCAACAGATAATAGCAATTTGCTGCCCTCAAATAATGATCGTTGAAAATAGAAAAATGGCCTAAATGCTCCTTAACACAAATTTAGACTAGAAGTATAGTCGAGCAAACTTAGGCATATAAGTTCATTTTTCTTGAAATTAAATTATGAAATTTAATTATTCTTTAATATTATAAACATCAGACTTGGCCTATACTTCAATTATTGTTTCTCATAATTGCTGCATGAAACAGTAAACCACTTCAGTAAGCAATCTGTATGGACAGGAATTGAAGTTGCAATGCAAACAACTAATTATAGGTTAATATATTGAGAAGCAAGCAAACACTATGCATGTAACAGTAGGTTAATATTTGTATAAAAAGCTAACTCTTAGATTGTTAGAATTTTTTCAATATTCTTCGCTTAAAAAAACTGCAAACAAAATAAAATATGTAAATGTTACCGACCTCCGGGGAAGTCGCGCACGTAGCACTGCCCTAAGAGTTCGTCCGGGTCTATGTGCAGACTGTTTCCGAACGCTCCTAGTGGTAATGTCTCCGCTCCACCGGAATCTCCTTGCCGCACACGACTTAGAGAGAGTGACCCACGACTTAGCTCCGTCCAGAGCAACAAGAAAGAAGAAGAGCAACGTTTCGGAGGAGATGAGGATTTTAGAGAGGTTTTGTACGAAATTTTTCAGTGTGTGGAAGAAGAGAGATGATCTGATTTATATAGGCTGAATTCCTACGTATAGGAATAATGGTGAATTAAATCACCCAATTAAATGCTTAACGTTACAGAATAAAACGCATGAAAAACATGTGATACAATGTATCTGGACAGTCCAAACGTTACGAAAATTAAATGAATAGTAACGGTCAAAATTGAATTGAGCTTGACTAAATAGTGGCTGGAATTGAGCTTTTGCTCTTGTTTGTGTGAGGAACACACAAGCACAGCTAACACTATATAGGAATCGAACCATGTTCCTTTTATATAAACACACAGTGACTCAATCAATTACGCTAAGACTTCCACCTTATGCTCCGCTCCTGCTCGGTGGTTGGATTGTCCTATCCGAAACTAGTTTTGGTTGTCCCTTGACCATTGTTGTAGGTTGATTCTGAAATGTCATCCACGATCCCGACCCTTATTAGAATCACATTGAGCCTGAAGGTTGCCATAAGCAGAGGAGGGTTGTCGTGACCCGAAGTCTTATATGACTTATCCTGGGCCAGCCCTGTCTCTCAGTCAAGCTTGGGAAATGACGGATAGGTTCGCTTCCATCCTATAACCATTCTATGTTCTTCCAATTTTCCTATCGTTGCATGGTCTATATGGTATAATTACTAAAGTTAAATTAAGTGACCTTATCTTTTATCTTTCTTTCGGAAAAATTTCTTTTATGTCCATTTCAACAGTTTTTTGCACCATTGTAATAGTTACAATGTTGTTTACTTGAAGCAATTTTTCCCTTTTTCTTTTTACAACGAGAATACTCGTTACTGTTCTGTGATTTGTAATGTTGATTCAAGCGGATTTTCCAGCTTTATACAACGGGAAATTACACGTTAATGTTCTAGGAACTAAATAAATTTTTTTGATGACGTACAGCAACTTTTCGTTGCGAAAAAATGTAAGTGCCCATTAAGCTTCTTTGAAGCTTTCCACAAGGACGAAAATTCCCACATATGTATAGGTAATACCCATATAATTAAGCTAAAGCAAACTTTTACCATTCGATCATGTATCTCTATATTATAAGGTGGTATGTATACATAAAACTAAGAGTGCTGCTAGCTTGTCTGCCTGTAGGCTAGTCCGCATGCCATGTAGCATCGTCCCATTGGCAGATCAACCGACATATAATTCATGAACGTAGGGGGGAAAATGGACTTCGCCACGCAGAGGAGGGGCCAGCCTGCGTGCGGACAAGATAGCATCTTACTAAAACCAATATATGCTACACAAATAATAGGTTTAATTGCAACTTGATACCCTCAACTATTTTCGTTTTTCAACTTTATACCCTAAACTTTTTTTTTTGAAACAACTTGATACCCTGACAATTTTTTGGACAAAAAAACCCCTAACCTAAACTTAAAACTACATCCCCACCCCCGCACCCGCACCCAACCCCCCCCCCCCCTGCAGCCACCCGCCCCGCCCCGCCCCCCGGCCCCTTTCGGCCACCCGTCGTCGCGCCCCTGCGTGCCCTCCTCCACGCTGTTGTACCCCCCGCGACCGTGGCCAGCCGACTGCTGACAAGAATTGGAGGAGCGGGGGAGGGCGACGGGAGGTGGGTAGTCGGGAACGGGAGGGTGCAGCGTGGGGGTGGGGGCAGACGGGGGCGGAGGTTGGGGTTGGTGGCAGTCGGGGACGGGGGCGGGGGTTTTAGGGGTGGTGGCAACCATGGTTGGGGTTGGGGCGGGGGTTGCCTAAGAGAGGGGGGAGGAAGGGGGAGGAGGGAGGGGGCAGGGGGCAAGGGAAGTTTGGGGATTTTTTAAAATTAGGGTATGAAGTTGAAATGTTTTAATAGTTGATGGTATTAAGTTGTTATAAAAAAAAAGTTTAGGGTATAAAGTTGAAAAACGAGAATAGCTGAGGGTATCAGGTTGCAATTAAGCCCAAATAATATTGATTGTACGTATGTATGGCTAGGGAAACCCGCATAAAGGCCGAGGGAGGTATACATCGTGATGCTGTAGCGAGAAGGAAGCCAGTGGAAGAACTTCTGAATGCACAATTTTGGATGTTGTAAAAAATTTCACTATTATGTGAAGTAATTGTGTGATGGATAGCAATGTTGTCATAAAATACTTATATAGGTAGATAAAATATAATGGTTAAAGTCTAGCCGTGGTAAGGCCAAAATTAAGTTAAAAAAAATATAGTATACGGTCGAGAACGATAAGGACTCCTCCGGCGGCGGCGGATCCTCCATCCTCTCCCACCGCAATCGCTCCTTCGGCAGGAGCTCACTGCCACCACTAGCGCAGCAGCATGGATCAACAACAATGTCGCACCACCACTGGTTGCCTATACCACCATCTTCCAAAGTTTTCGACTATTTCTTTTCTTCTCTACATAGCTAACAACAATATCAAGAACAACAACAAGAACTTGAACTTCCACATTCACTCACTTTCGGTGATTAGCTCCAACATTTTCTGGGAGGTAGGAAA
Source organism: Iris pallida (assembly GCA_029216955.1). Taxonomy (NCBI): domain Eukaryota; kingdom Viridiplantae; phylum Streptophyta; class Magnoliopsida; order Asparagales; family Iridaceae; genus Iris; species Iris pallida. Next base: position 20,676,016 of record JANAVB010005597.1, read on the forward strand.
GGAAGTGAGGGGAAGAGGGAAGTGAAGGGAAGGGGAGGACATGAGAGGACAGGGAGGTGGGAGCATTGAATGGGCATTAAATTCACTTCGCTGATGTGTAGGTGGGATTGGTAAGTGAGAAATAAATGCAATTCTTCCATCCGTCAACATCATGAGCTCGGTTCTGCGCTTCACCATGTGGTCCCTCGTGGCCGCCATCCCGTGGCAGGACCGCGGGATCCAGACCCACTTCTCGGTCCCCAGGAGCTTCGAGATCCTCAAGGGGGGGGGGGGGGGGGGGGGGGGGGGGGGGGGGGGCAGCGAGGTCGGGGACGGGGGCGGCAAGGTCGGGAGGGGGGGGGGGGGGGAGGGGGGGGAGACACGGTGAAGAAGATAACATGTCGGACGTATTTTTATCAAGAAATTTGGGTCAACCCAGTTGACCATCCATATTGGACTGAAAACGTCAAAAGTGGAAGATATCTTACATTGTTGTAAACTTGTGGGTGTAAATTTGGCAAACAGGTGCCACTCAAAATTTCTCATAAATAAATGGGTGCCTTTGTAAAGACGTTTAACGACGCATGTCGGTAAAAGCGATTAGCAAGGACGTTTAAAGCTATTATATTTTAAATAATTCAATTGTCATTAATAAAGACGTTTGGGTTCTTTTTATGACAATTTTTGCAAACTATTTTCTCTGTAGACAATATACCAATGTTTTAAAAATTGGACCGATGATCGAACAAAAATTCTTTGGTATAGGTTGGACTGACATTCAACTAGAATTCAAATAGACTTAGTTTGGTTTGATTCAAATAATTAAGATATTTATATTTACTTCTTGATTTGGTTTGGTTCTTAGTATGCTGGTTTGATTTAGTTTTACAATTATAATGTTTATAGTTGTAAAAGTGTCAAAACACGAGAAAAACGTATCCGACAATCAACACGTTTTCAACCCGTTCGCATTTGACACGTTTGATTTTCTAGCACCAGATGCTGTGAAGTTTCTTAATAGAATCCAAAAAGTTATGCATATACAGTAATGTCATGTCTCCAAGGTCTATGGATGTAGTGTTTAAGAGGATTGGTTTTGCCATCCAAAAAAGGCTGACGGCGCAGTTTGTTGTCTGCTTGCCATCTACTTCGATGTAATCTTTCTCTCTTAACTAAAACATGAGTATATTTCATGATTAAAAAAATGTTTATCAAAACTAAACCAAGAATCAAATGGAACAAATTTCACATGATAATTAAAAAAAAAAAAGGTCAATCCAATTGTGAACCGGTGGTTCATCAGTTGAAACCTGGTTTTGAAAAAAAAAATTTTACTGTTCTTTAAATATCCGGTTTTAGTCGGATCGGCTCAATTTTTTAGCATAAACCGATTAGATCCTGTCCAACCGCCGGTTCTTACAACCCTACAATATACTCAAACTACAGTGCTCTACAGAAAAAATTTCTGTATAGGAATACACAATAGTAGATTGGTACATAGATCCAATAATGAAACAAAATCAAATAGACCCAAATAACCTCGTGGCACACCAAATTATTTCTCCAAAGACTTTCAGAACTTCCCAGCCCTAAGCTAGGCCAAAGCTTTCAGCTCGTCCCGGAAGGCTTGGAGGTGTTCCTTGACGACACAATGCGTCAACAAGCGTATGTGCTTCTTGCCCATAGGCGAGCTGACAATGAGGCACAAATTGACAGGGCCGTCGACCAGAGGCACGACATGGCTAGGTGGTCCCCACCCGTAGTCGACATCGGAGAATCCGACCCGCCTCATGTCCGTCAGGTTGGTCGTTCCGTAGGTGAGCATCGACAGGTCCCCCTTGCCGTCCTTCTCGCCGTCCAGGAACCTCGACACTTTGGTCGGCAAGCTCATCTTCGCCTCGGTGATTAGGCTCACGATCTCGGAAAGAGTCGCGCTCGCGATCTGCCCGCTGGTTGCCTTGACTACAAACGGAAAGGTGCAGTTCCCGTAGTAGCCTCCTTCCGCAGGCAGCTCCTTGCGCAGCTCCTGGCGGATATTCGCGGGAAAGGTGAGCGTGACGTCGGACTCCGGCGGCTGATCGATCGCGCGCGTCCGGCACTGCCAGAGCTTGGCGGCCACGACGTCGAACACGGAAATCCTCTGGCCCTTCTCTTCGGACAGGTGGTTCTGCAGCTGCTTCACGACGTCCAGGGAGACGTCGGCCGCGTAGTGCTCGAACTTGGAGGCCGCCAGCGCGGGGCTGTGCACCAGCTGGATCTCGTCCTGGAGGCTCGGAGGGCTGGGGATCGCGTCCCTGCACCACAGTGGTGCGGTCGTCGGCTGCGCGAGCCCTCTGGCCATCTCGCCCATTGCGATCTTGAACTGTCCCGCGCCGATCGCGTCGAACATTATGTGACTGCCTCTGAAACCGACTGTGAACCCGCCGCACTTGAATTCTGTAACCTGACAAAAAAAAAGGGAAAAAAGAAGAAGAAAAACCTTCATTATAACAACTGTGTATTTATTTTTGACAGAGGCCTCATGAACATGACATAATCTGAGTCTTTGGAAAAAAAAAAAAAAAAAATACCAAAAAGAAAACTTTTGGTACGTTATGCTATTTTTGGAGGTCGGGGACCAAAGTAAGTACCTGCAGCATCATAAACGGTACTTCGCTTTGGTCGATGTCCAGCGGGAGAAGGGGGAGGAGTTCCGCCTTAGGCATCCTAAGAGGCTGGCATTCGAGGTACTCGACGTCTTCCAACCCGAAACCGGCCGATGCCTCGACGAACCACAGGCCTTCCCCGGTGCAGGCCACCTGCAGCCTGCCGTCGTCGGCATCCTTGGCAAGCCGGCCGGCCACGGGATAGTAAGGAACGAGGACCTTGGCTAGTGCTTCTCTTATCACTTTGGCAGGCTCGTCGCCGTGACGGAACACGAAGAGCACCTCGACGAAGAAGTTCACGGCGGGCAGTCTGTCGAAGAAGGAGAGGGGCATATGGCCTCCCGTGGGCGTCTCGTCGGCGGGGGCGACGAGAACCGGAGCCTTCTTTGTCACGGAGAAGCTCATGTTGATTAATTAAGGTTGGTAGCTAAGCTAATTCAGTTGCAAGGATGTTCGTTACTTTGAGTCCCTTTCCTTTATATAGAGAGAGCTTGGACTCGAGTTTGTACGTAGCATGCATGCATGTACAAATACAAGCCACCTGTTTCGAGTCCACTTTATGTTTTCTAAAAGAGTTGGTAAGATTTAGCGAAGCACTTTTTCGACCGCGTCATGCTATCGAAGCAATGAGAAAGGGCGTTCCCCACCAACCAGGTTTTAAAATTTGTCAAAAAAAAAAACAAACAAAAAAGATGGTTTGGTAAAGGGCCTTTTTCTTTTCTTTCTGGATTTAAACTTTACATGCATGTTTAATGGGAAAAAAAAGACTTAAAAATATTATTGGTTGATTCCTGCGAAGTCAATGAATTACTTGACAAGAGGCTTCACACCACAAGAAATGTTGAAACTTTAGGAAAATCATACGAGGGGGTGGAACTAGATTAATCTAGATATCAAATACATTATAAATTTGTATTTGCAAAATTTGTTTTGTAGTGCACCTACCACTTACCAAACACAACTAGCAAATCTAGGTATCGTGAGAAAAATGGAGGAAAACAAATCTAAAAAAGTGGTGCCATTTCACTTTATAATGTTTGTGCATCTCTTACCGAGACTCTTGTAGTTATCGAAAAGAGGTATATGATCCTGACTAGGTGACAGAAAATCAGTGGATCGAGCCACGAAACGTCCATTTATAATAACATACGGGAGTGATGCCGTTCGATCCAATGACCAAGGGACGTGGGACTTCGACGGGGCCCCGAAAACGGAGCTCCTGATCCGAACCCATACACACACACACACACATATATGTCTGTGTGTGTGCACGAAATAATAGGCTTTTGCTAGAATACAAGTACCAGAAGAACAAAAATCTGACAACAAATGAATTAGTTCTACATCAAAAATATAGATATAAATATTGTAAAGATTCAGCCAGGGGCGGCCCTGTCCCAGGGCATGCCGGACGACGGTCCAGGGCCCCCTGACGAAAGGGGGCACCAACATGAAACTATCCATAATAGACCTAATATGTATCATGTGTGTTTTTTTAAGACAAAAAGCATTGTGGTGTAATGGTTACAATACTAGATTTATATTTAATAGGTCATTGGTTCAAATCTTGACTATACCAAAATTTTATTTTTTTATATTTTTTTTACATTATGCATGAGGGCCCATTTTGAAAGTTTCGCCTCGGGCCCCCAATTGCCCAGGGCCGGCCCTGGATTCAGCTTCCAAGAAGAAGAGTGAACAATATAACACACCATAATGTTCCTGAAGAAGCTGCTCATGAGTATCATATTTGTCACGACCCGCACCCTAATTAGGGGCACGAGAAGTGGGTACGTCCAGCCTACGCCGCAGAATCGGCGGTAGAACGCTGTATATAACGTCTGTAAATACCTACGACTAACAGTTAAAATGTACCTGTACAGTATATACTCTCCGAATGGAGGTGACATATCAATACAGTCTCAATCACAGAATAAAACTAAGGTAGATAGCTCAGAGGAAAGACATATGATAGATGAAGAGTAAAATAAGTCCACAGTCTAATACAAGTCCAGATATATACAACATCCCAGAGTATCAAAATAGAATATAGAAACTACAGTCTGATAAGCTAGCTGGATCGCAGTCCAGTCAAACCTAGCTAACCTACACTACTCTGGAAGTACAAAATCTAGTGGCTCTACTATAAGGCCACGATCTAATGCTACTCCATCTGACTCGATTCCATAATAGGTCGAGCAGTCCGCATCAGAATCATCTGTAATATATCATAACGGTATCCTGTCAGAAAAATGAGCAAGTACAAACACTAACAGCAGTTCCATGTGAATTGACAAGTTCTATAAGAGACAGTATAATGACTACAAGACAAAGATATATGAAGACTTGGGAACCGTTCGGAAGCCGAGTTACAACCCTTAAACCAAACAAGGATCGGGGTTGTAACTCTTCTCCCGAGCAGAATTTAGTCTCCAATCAAGGTACAATGTAAGGCATGTAGAGCATGTGAGTAACTGTATATCATGCATGGTGAGAAAGTACTGAGTATAGAACAGAACATGATATATGACAAGAAAAGTAAATATAAAATGTGCCTCGAACATTATAGCCTAATGTGATCGGTATGGGTCAAGAATCAGGCTTCCAGCCGACCGGCTACAAGTACGTGAACTCGGCCCGGCCGGGATGGTAAGCTATGGAGCAAGTAGTAGCACAGGTCAGGCTATACCCATCGTGTGGTGAGGGTATAGCTATGATACAAGTAGTAACTCAAGGTGGGCATTGATCACACTATCTATAATATTTCCCATTCCCCGAATAGTATACGGATCCGGACATAGCACGTCATGACGCGGGATTTCCAAAGAGGGGAGCAAGTCCTCTTCAGGAATCGGCGTCAATACAAGTACGAGAATCAAGACTAAGCAAGTACCAGTATCCCAAGAAATCCAGGAATGATATCTCATGATAGGAATCTGACAATACTAGTCCGTGAATTATCGTGTCTGAGAATCAAGTAAGACACTACGACTGAATCGGATATAGCAAATATCAAGACAATGAAAACTATCAGTGAATGTATTCGCCTGCTGTCCTGAGCTGTATGGTATATCAATGCTCAGAGCGGTATCAGAAGACCTAAATATGAGATACTGTAAGTTAATTTAGGTTTAACAAGTTTAGGAATGATTTACAATGAATGATATGCAATCTAGGTCAAACTAGGTCTCACTGAGTCACACTAAGTCCTGTCAAGTCAATCTAGGTTAAATCAAGTTATATCAAGTCAATCTAAGCCTAACCAAGTCAATCCTAGGTCATACCAGGCATCACGGGTCAAAACAAGTCGAAAAAAGTCAAACGGGATCAAGAGTTGGCCTACAGTTGACTTTTGGTCAACTGGTCAACTCTGGTCAACTCTGGTCAACTCTAGGTCAACCATGGTCAACCCTAGGTCAATGGTGACTAATAATTGACTTTAGGTCAACTACACAAGTCTAATGGAAATCGGGACTAATTTGGGTAAAGCGTTGACCCATAGTTGACTTTTGGTCCAAAAAGTCAACCGTGGTCAACCGGGGCCAAGACTAGGTCTAGACGACTATTTCTAACTATTACCAACCTCTACAACCCATATCCAAGTCCATCTTGGACTTCGAAACTCATATCTTGGCCGTAGACCAATATCCTATTTTACCCTTAAAAAGGGTAAAATTCTAGCTTCGGCAACTATCCAGTTAGCCTACCTACGCTTGGTATTTTGACCCGATCTCCCTAGGGTAGTATGATACTAGCCTATACATATAATATCTACCAAAAAACCTAGGTAATGTGGACATTCGGTCCATGATACGGCCCGTTGTCAAAATCTTGAATATTTCAAGATACGTACCGATACGGCGCGATACGGGCGCCCTACAACCCCGAATTCCCCCCGGAAGCCTATCCACAAAATCTAAATCACGTATTCATGTCCCACGCCAAGTTTCAACTCAATCGGATACTCCGAGCTCCGTTTCGCCCTCTAACTCGGTTTTTCCCTTTTTCTATTCTAGCCTTTTTCCTATTCTTCCAACTTCTTCCAATCTTTTCTTCTAACCTCTAATTCTTTTCTAACTTCTCATTCCATAATCTTCTTCTACTCTTCTCTACGATTCCTATATATATATATATATATATATATATATAAAATATATATATATATATATATATATATATATATATATATATATATATATATATATATATATATATATATATATATATATATATATACATATATACTTAGGTGAAGGGGGGGGGGGGGGCTGTTTCCTGGCAGCAGCCAAGTGCTGCTGCTGCTGCTGTTACTGCAGCACAGTGCTGCTGTGGCTGCCCCTTATACTTCTTCATCTCCTTCTACTCCTCTATATATATATACACTTCATATATATATATATATATATATATATATATATATATATATATATATATATATATATATATATATATATATATATATATATATATATATATATATATCTATCCATCCCTCTAAATATATATATATAACACACACACATCCATATACACACATCCATGTATATATATAAATACACTCATATCTATATATATATATATATATTATATATATATATATATACATATCCATATATATATATATATATATATATATATATATATATATATATATAAACACACACACATCCTCACACAACACAACACACACACACCACTCTCACAACACCACCATCCCCATGACACAAGTATCACCCTCTTCTACACACTCACAATTACATATATAAATACACACACATAAATACACATGTATATATATATATATATATATATGTATATATATATATATATGTATATATATATATATATATATATATATATATATATATATATATATATATATATATATATATATACCACTCTCAAAATGATTAAATCCTAATAAATCTTTAACCTATTTTTCTAGGAAAAACCTACAAATTTGTGGGCAAATGGAAGAGGATGGTCATATCTCTAATTAATGTGAAACAATAATGAAATGGAGAATTTAAATGGGAGTTTAAGACATACCTAATTTGTAGGTTGAAGAGGAAGAAGAAAGCTTTGAAAAGAAATAAATTTGGAAGAGAGAGAGAGAGTTTCTTAGTGGTGAAGAAAGAGGGGGGGGGGGGGGCTGCCTATAGTGGCCGGCCCAAGCATGGTGGGGGTGTGGGTGAAGGGCACTTGTAAATTACAAGTTTGCCCCTCCCTAAGCCTAATATTAAATAAATTCCAAATTAGGTTTAGGAAGTTGCTAAAAATAAATAAAAATCATAATTAAACTAAATTACTCATGGGGAACTAGTCCAAACTCTTAAACCCTAAAATTTAGTGTGGTGGGCCATGGTTAGCTAACAGGCTAATTATAGCTCAAGTCGAAATTCACCGGGGTCCCGAATTAACTCGAAATGCGATAAAATTCGAACCCGACTCCTATAATAATTAAATAATAATATTCATGAAATAAAATTTCCAAAAATATGATAAAATGGAAAATTACTATTTTATCCCTAACTGGGAAAAGTGAGGGTGACAATATTATCTTGTGTAACATTCGTGATGGTTTAAAAGATATCGTGAACCAAAAATTCAAATTTTCAAATAACAACAACAACAACAACAAAAACAACCACTATTGGAAAATTCCGCAAGTTTTCATACGAAATCCTTGCAACTTCTACAGACGCGATCTTTGATACGAAGAACTTGACCAACTTCAGTTTTGAAGAGTCTTTCTTCAATCAAGCATCTGATTACAATTTTTCTGAAATCTTCTAAACTGCACCGTACCGACAAATTGACTAGAGAATTGTAACTGGCTTGGAATTTGAAAATGTAAGCTTTTTGAAAACTCTTTGGAAGAAATGTAAGCTTTAGAAGAGAGAAGATGAAAGTGAATGAGTGTGTTGAAATGATCAGAATTTCTCTCTATTATAATTTTTCCAAAGACAGAACTCTGACAGAATTCGGGCAGAATTCGGACAGAACTCTTTGTAGCAAATCGCAACTGAAGGGAGACCAAGTTCAAAATTCAACGTTCACATAACGTTTACCTTGGCCGAACTCTGGCCGAGTTCTGTCAGGGTTTCGTCAGGTATATTTTGTGAAAAATTGTTTTGGCTTTTTGAAAATCCTTTAGAAGCTTTTTGTAAAAGTAGATGTTTTACAAAAACATAGGTCATTTTAAAAATAATAGGTCAGTTTTGAAAAACGATTTCGGATAGCCTATTTGTCAGTACGACTTGGTGTACAATGTATTCCTAGACTCAATAAAAATAAAAATTATATTGCTTTAGGAAATACAGTCTTGAGTGGCAAACAGAGCTTCGGTCTTGAACTGAGTACATATCCAATCTTGATCAGTGTCCAAAACGTCTTTAGTAAACATCTGAATTGTTTCGTATATCGAGACAGAGTTTGATCAATTATTAAAATCAAGTTTGACCATGACCAATGGGCCAACACATGGTTGGTTTGAAAGAAAAGGCAACATACTTGGTTGAAAAATAAAAATAACATACTCAGGAGATTATATAAAGTAAAGACAACATGTTCAGGAGATACTTGTAAAACGAAGATAACATGTTTAGGTGATATATACTTGTGAAACATGTTCAGACTAGATAGGTAAAGTGCGGCTTTGAAAGAGCTTGTAGACATGTGATCAGTTATAATAGGAGAACATGTAACATGTAAATAAAGACAACTTGGGGGTACGACATTGACTGGACGTGTACGATGTGCAGTCAAGCTCGGATACATGTACTAACTACACTACGAACTTTGATCATATATTAACTAGACATTTTCCCCTTTCCAGTATCGGTAATGTATTCAACTTGTAACATGTGAAACAATTCTTGTTAAAGAGGCTTGTTGCATGAGAAACAGGTTATACTTACAATCTTGGAATTTAAAAACATGTAATGAAAAGAAGATACAATTGGTAACAGAAGCATGCAAATCATATCATGTACAGTTTTGTACGTTGTAATGTAATTGCCTTGATTTACTGAAAGATTGATGTTAAATGTTGATTTGATGTCCAAAGTCCTCAAGCTGTAACAAAGGTATAATATTACTTAGTTTAAAGGTTACGTGCTATCTATGTGTTGTGCTATTTACGGGATCACGTTGTTCTAGACATGGCACACTAGTCCTAATATTGAACATTAAGACTAACACAATATTTAATACATATAAAAATTTGGTTTTAATATGTTAAAATCACAAGTCATGGATTACTTATATTTTACAAAAATTTAATAGTAATTTAAAAAATATTTTATTTTATTTATTAAATAAATAAAGTATTTATGAAAAGGGGTCCGACAACGTTCGTTTAAATAGTTAGATATCTCATAAACTAGAAAAAATAATGAAGGTGTTAAGTTTGTAGAATTTTTGGACAGAAATTACTATTTATAGAATTATTTGAATCATAAACTATTTTTAAAACAATTATTTATAATTAATTGTTGTCACGCCCCAGAACCAGAATACTGGAGAGCGGGGGCAGACATAGCCAGCTACGTATAATGAGATGGAATCCACGTCACTATACGGTCACGGCTGTCTAGATATATGAGGGTTTAACTACAATCCATCAGTCTCCTATGGTCAAAGAACAAGCCTATTGTCTCAATCTCAAGCAATGTAATAACAGATACAATATGTCAGAGCATCAAATATATAATAGCAAGGCGTCCCATACATTACATATTCGGATGATCATGAAGCTAGTCGTACAAAATGTCAGGACTAGCAAGAGTTTCAGTCATACATGATCAACCCTAGGACTTGTCAATCATGTTACAGCCCGTAGGCAGACAGTAAGTAAAGATGCAACCGAGCTAACACGTGCTCGTCGGCTAAACGCCTCAAAAGAATAATTTTACAAATAGAGTGGGAGGACAAAAGAAACCCACTCGTTGCCCTGGTTACGCCTGGTGGTCACCATCGGGCTGGAAGACAGGTGGATCCTCTGTTGCTGCTTCCGATATCTGGCCATACAAAACCAGCTGGGTCAGACCCCAGAAAGAGCAAGTGCCACAAAGGAGGCTTCACTAGGAACTAAAATCAGCATATCACAATAGAATAATAAAGATAAATAATAATTAAAGAACTGATAATAATAGAGATAACAACAGTAAACTGAGTACGAGGAAACCATTCAAGTAGCCAGGTCACAACCCTTAAACCAAACAAGGACCGGGGTTGCAGCCCTTCACCTGAATAGAAACCCGTCTTAAATACTATTGGTACAATGAGGACAATAAACGAAGAGAGGACACAGAACTGCTCCGGGAGCCAGTTACAACCCTTAAACCAAACAAGGACCGGGGTTGTAACCCTTCGCCTGAACAGAACTGGACCCCTGATCTTATTGTTAATGTCGGTATAAATAATCACGATATTGAAGTAAGGTAAAACATGACAAGCATGACATGGGGAGCAATAAGACAATAAACGAGGAGAGGACACAGAACTGCTCCGGGAGCCAGGTTACAACCCTTAAACCAAACAAGGACCGGGATTGTAACCCTTCGCCTGAACAGAACTGGACCCCCGGTCGTTATTGTTAATGCAGGCACAATAAGCAGGACGATAGATGATAGGATAACCATGGAACTATTCAGATAGCCAAGTTACAACCCTTAAACCAAACAAGGATCGGGGTTGTAACCCTTCACCTGAACAGAACTTGGTGTCCCATCATTTATCGATACGAGAAATCATGTCCTGATACAATCTTGTACAGGATCAGGATAAGACTAAGCTGGAATAAACTTCATCCAATCAATCACGGCCAATCAAGAGTACGGCTTGATACTTTTAACTAACTAGGGTTATCACAGGCCTAGTTACTAGCAAGATGCAATGAGATTATCCCAACAGCCACAAGCCCTGCAGACCATCCGGTTATCCGGGTCGAATGTCCGTTTATGAAGGGTGCACCACATGACTGTGTGCTGAAAATGTGCCCTACTCGTCGGTAGGCTACAAGTCCACTTAATGCGCCCAGATAACGGGATTGCCTGTAGCTGGGAATCTCTTCATGACTACTGAATCATTCTAGTTAATTAGCCTTAGTCAATTTCAGTAGGTAACCCTGACCGTGGTACTCAGGGATCCCCATCCTAGACATGATGCAAGACAGTACCAGTTTATTTGTACAAACGCAATCGCCCACGGTGTCCAGGTCAGTCATACTTGTCATGTCAGGCTAGCTGTCATAACAGCATGTCGAGACATATCATGCCAGTTTACTTGTCAAGAGTGCGCCACAGTGGACCACTATCGTGTTCTATTCTCACATTATCATAAATGGAAGAAACTTGCATAAAACAACTAGTGACATATTCTTGAAGCCAAGGAAAAGATATACAACTATGACGTTGGGAGTTGGGAGAATTTCTGACCACAAATCATGCAAATAAGACATAGAATAGCCAAAACAGGCAATATGCGGCCTATTCTGCGACATGCGGCTCATGTGGCTCATGCGGCTCAACAGCGACATCATATGCGCCAACTGCGACATGCGCCAACAGCGACATCATATGTGCCAACTGCGACATGCGCCAACAGCGATATCATATGTGCCAACTGCGACATGCGCCTACAGCGACATCATATTCGTCAACTGCGACATGCGTCAACAGAGACATCATATGCGCCAACTGCGACATGCGCCAACAGCGACATCATATTCGTCAACTGCGACATGCGTCAACAGAGACATCATATGCGCCAACTGCGACATGCGCCAACAGCGACATCATATTCGTCAACTGCGACATGCGTCAACAGAGACATCATATGCGCCAACTGCGACATGCGCCAACAGCGACATCATATTCGTCAACTGCGACATGCGTCAACAGAGACATCATATGCGCCAACTGCGACATGATATGCGGCTACCGCGACATGCGCTTCATTGCAACATGCGCCTTCTGCGACATGCGCCTTCTGCGACATGCTGTTCATGCTGCAGATGAACATAGAAATGACCAAAAATTGTTTTGGCCATAACCTTCTCATCCGAAGTCGAAATCTAGCGAAACAAAAGCCAAAACTGCAGAAAATTGAATTCTCTACAACATGGAACAATCAAAATATGAAAATAATAAAGTTTGGTAGATCAAAACCCAAGAAATTCGAAAATAATATAAACTTAGATCTACAAGAAAATGTCCATCAAAATGAAAAATGCCAAGTTCTAAAGAGGCTTGGAATCAAGTAAGGAAGAGAATGGAACAATAAAACTTGAGATCCATCATGAAGCAAGTTTGCACTTGCCTAAGCTCTCTCTCTCTTTCTGCAGGTGGTTGAAGAAGTTATGATAGGGAAGAAGAAGAATAATGAAGAGAGAGAAAGGGAATGGGTTAATAAAGGGTAGTGGTGGTGGTAGGTAGGGGTTTTCTTTTGGTTCATGATGAACCCAAAAGCAAACCAAACCAAGCTAAGCCGAACCAAGCTAAGCCACAACCAATGACATGCCAAAATAACCATGTACAAAATACGCAATACGAGTCAAGAATACGTACACGTATACCAAGATACGTAATACGAACCACAGGCATTACAACTCTACCCACCTTCAAAGAATTCCGTCCTCGGAATTTAATCAAGAGGCTAGAATTGCAAGGACAAGCTATACTAATCGTAAGCTATAACAAGCAGTCTATCATGCAGTCATTTATTCAAGCAAGGAATTGAAAGCATAAGGCATAAGGAAGATATTATACCTTACGAGTCAAACAGGTCGGGATATCGTGATCGGATATCATCCTCACGCTCCCACGTCGACTCACCCAAAGAGTGATGACCCCAAGCAACTCGGACTAACTTGATAGCCTTGTTCTTGAGTATCTTCTCTCTTCGGTCCAATATAGACACGGGCCTCTCCTCATACGAAAGGTTGGTACCAACAACCAATTCTAAATGATCCAGGATGTGGCTCGGGTCCGGGATATACCGTCGCAGTTGGGATACATGGAATACGTCATGCACCTCACGTAGCGACGGTGGAAGAGCGAGACGATAGGATACATCTCCTACTCGCTCCAGAATGTCGAACGGCCCTATATACCTAGGACTAAGCTTTCCTCGTACGCCGAAACGAATGACGCCGCGGTTAGGCGAAATCCTCAGGAATACATGGTCGCCGACAGAAAACTCAAGAGGGCGCCGATGAGAATCGGCCCAATGACGCTGGCGATCTTGGGCAACTCGAAGATGATCTCTGACTCTCCTGACCACCTCAACGGTCTGAGCAATCATTTCTGGACCGAGCATCTGCCTTTCTCCGACATCGTCCCATGCTAGCGGGGATCGGCACTTCCTACCATACAGTGCCTCGAACGGTGCCATCTGGATACTAGCTTGAAAACTATTGTTGTACGAGAACTCCACCAGGTGCACGTGATCTTCCCACGAACCACCGAAGTCGAGTGTACATGACCGCAACATATCTTCAAGAGTCTGGATCGTACGTTCTGACTGGCCATCTGTCTGCGGGTGATAAGCTGAACTGAACTGGAGGTGAGTTCCCAAACTTTCTTGCAAGCTACGCCAAAAGTGCGACGTAAATCTTGAATCTCTATCTGAAGTGATACTGACTGGTACACCATGCAATCTGACAATCTGTCGGAGATACATCTCTGCTAGCTGAGCCGTCGACTGACCAACTCTGAACGGGAGAAAGTGAGCCACCTTCGTGAGCCTGTCTATGACAACCCAAATAGCGTCTCTGCCAGCCGGGGTTCTAGGCAATCCAGTCACAAAGTCCATGGTTACATGCTCCCATTTCCACTCGGAAATCGGCAATGGTTGAAGTAGTCCAGCTGGTCTCTGATGTTCAGCCTTAACTTGTTGGCAGACTAAACAACGAGAGACAAACCGGGCTATCTTCCTCTTCATGCCATTCCACCAAAAGTGCTGACGAATATCACGGTACATCTTCGTGCCACCAGGATGAATGGAATACTGCGAACTGTGGGCCTCTGCCATGATCTCCTGTCTGATATCTCCACTGGGTACATAAAGACGCTTGCCATGTCGAAGGGTACCGTCTTCATGAATGTATAACTCTGGTCTTCGTCCTGCCTCACACTCTGCTCTGAGTCGCTGAAGCTTGGAATCTGCTGACTGTGCCATTCGGATCCTCTCGACTATAGTGGACTGAACTTGCATGCTGGCCATCAATGCCATACTGGAAGGGAGGACAACTTCTATACCCATCTTCTGAAGATCGGCTAACAGCTCTGGTTGCGCTGTTAGGAAATAAACTCCGGCTCTCCTGCTCAATGCATCTGCAACAACGTTGGCCTTCCCCGGGTGATACTGCAAGTTGACATCATAATCCACAAGCAGCTCTAGCCATCTTCTCTGACGCATGTTAAGATCCTTCTGGGTGAAAACATACTTCAGGCTCTTGTGGTCGGTGAAAATTTTCACCCTATCTTCGTATAGGTAGTGCCTCCACAACTTAAGTGCAAATACTACTGCTGCCAGCTCCAAGTCATGGGTTGGGTAATTTCTCTCATGATCACGAAGTTGCCGTGACGCATAAGCTATTACCTTCCCATGCTGCATCAGAACACATCCCAAACCTCTGCCTGAAGCATCACAGTATACTGAAAATCCTCCGGTCCCATCTGGAAGCGTGAGAATAGGAGCCGTCATCAAGCCTCGCTTCAACCTCTCAAAAGAATCCTGGCATTCTGCTGTCCAAGCAAATTGCACATCTTTGCGGGTCAACTGGGTCAATGGCGCAAAAATTCGAGCAAAGTCTGAAACAAATCGCCGGTAGTAGCCGGCCAAGCCAAGAAAACTACGGACTTCTGCCACTGTGCTAGGTACCGGCCATGTTTCAATGGCCACGATCTTTTGGGGATCCACTTCTACTCCTCCTCTGGTGATGATATGACCCAAGTATGAAATACGATCGAGCCAGAACTCGCATTTACTAAACTTGGCATACAACTGGTGCTCTCTGAGAATCTGAAGAACAACTCTGAGGTGCTGCTCATGCTCCGCCTCACTCTTGCTGTAGACCAGGATGTCGTCTAGGAACACAATCACGAACTGATCCAAATAAGGCATGAAGATGCGATTCATGAGGTCCATGAACACAGCCGGCGCATTGGTTGCTCCAAATGGCATCACAAGGAACTCCCAATGTCCATACCTAGATCTAAAAGCTGTCTTCGGGATGTCCTGCTCTCTGACTCTGATCTGATGGTATCCTGAGCGCAAGTCGATCTTCGAAAATACTGCTGCCCCCTTGAGTTGATCAAACAAGTCATCTATCCTCGGGAGAGGGTATCTGTTCTTGATTGTCACTGAGTTCAAGGTACGATAGTCAACACACAATCTGGACGTACCATCCTTCTTTTTCACAAGAAGCATCGGGGCTCCCCAAGGCGATCCACTAGCACGAATGAATCCCTTGGTTCTGAGTTCTTCAATCATCTTGTACAATATCTCTAGCTCTGACGGCGCCATCCTGTAGACTCTCTCTGACACTGGGGCTGTCCCGGAAATCAAGTCGATGGTAAACTCGATCTCTCGCTCTGGCGGCATCCCTGGAAGCTCTTCTGGGAAAACGTCTGGAAACTCTTCGACTATCCGAGGTAACTGTACTGCTGCCACTGCCATCCGCAACACTGAAGGAGAAGGTTCAACTTCGCCTCGGGAGAAGAAAAACTCCGGCTCGCCTGGAATGCTAAAAATAACCCTGCCAATGTGGCAGTCTATCCTAGCATACTGGTCCCTCAACCAATCCATCCCTAAGACCACATCATAATCGGCCATCGGGAACTCTATCAATCTAGCGGGGAATTCTCTACCGCTAACTACGATCCGACACGAGGAAAATACTCTATCTACTCCCACAAGTCCGTTACCCGTAAGTATATTGAGCCTTACTGATAATGACTCGGGCTCCAATCCTACCCGTGTCGCGAATCGTGCAGACATAAATGAATGCGAGGCACCAGAATCAAATAATACTGAAGCTGGAAAGGTGTTGACGAGAATAGTACCTGCCACCACCTCACCTGGTGCTATTCCTTCTTCTCCCATGGTCAAGGCCAGCACTTGACCATGTCCTCTGGGTGCGGGTCCCCTCTGCTGAAAATTCCTCTGCCTGCTCTGGATCAGGGCTTGGGCTTGGGCATACTGCTGCGGCCTCTGCTGGTGGAACGTCTGGGCCTGCGTCGGCAATGGCCTCGGGAACGGGTACTGCAGCTGCTGCTGCTGCTGGACTGGTGTTGGTCCTCTAACTGAAGGACTAGAGAAGGCGGATGAACTCCCTCTGTTCGGGCAATTCCCAACCCTGTGGTCCGGGGCACCACAAACCAAGCACAAACCCTGTGCTCTACGACACTCTGACACCACATGCCCTGGCTTCCCGCAGTGTGAACATCCCACTGCGGAAGACTGCTTCTGCTTCTGCTGCTGAGGGTGCGTCGGGGTGGAATGCTGAACCGACGTCACTGAGGCCGCCCGCCTCGGAGCTCCAATGGTCAAGGCCCTGGCTGCCGGGGCTGGTGCTGATGACTGGTTCTTCTGGCCGTGAGATCGTTTCGACCTCCGGTCCTGTCCACAATCCTCTGGGAGGTATACTCATGCCTCCGGGCTGCCCGTAGTACTGCATCAAAGGTCTGATGCTCAAACTGCTCCACCGCCAATAGAATCTCCAGGTGAAGCCCCTGCTGGAACTGCTGGGCTCTATCGAACTCGGTCGCCACCAAGGTGGGAGCAAACCGACTAAGCCTGGAGAACTCGGTCGTATATCCATCGACCGTCCTGCCCATCTGCTTCAGATTAGTGAACCTCGTCTGTAGATCATACCGAGCTACAGCATCAAAATACTTGGTCTGGAATCTCTCCCTGAATACTGCCCATGAAATAGGGGCCACTAATCCATCGGCCTGCGCTGCCCACCAGCTGCGGGCAAGATCTAGTAACTGCAGGCGCACTACGGCCACCTTCTCGGCTTCTGGAGTCTTGGCTGCTTCTAGAATCACCTCTGTGTCTTGAAGCCATGCATCTGCAGCGATCGCATCTTCACTGCCGTCGAAGAAGGGAGGGTTCAAGCGCTTGAAGCTGTTGGCCGCGCTATTACCCTGATGACCTCCTCTGGTCAAAGCGTCTGCCACCGCCTGGTGCAAGGCATCTCCTCGACGATCCTGAGAGGCTAATAATGACCTGATGAGACCCACCAAAGTGCCATCATCAGGCTCTGCAGGCTGGACGGGCTGAACTGGTGGTTCTCCTTCGGTAGGCATGACTCTGGAGGCTACTCCTGAATGCTGGACTTGATCTCCAGGTTGCTGCTGGTCCGCGGGAGGTGCTCCGCCTTGCTGATCGGCAGGTCCAGGAACAATGCCGCTGAAGAAGACGACATAGGGAACAATAAGGAAGGACCAGGACAGATCAACGATACAAGCGTAGGATCAGGTCAAGATTACAAGGATTCAGAAGATACGAGCAGAGATCAAGGACGAGTACTGATTGAGACATCTATTCGGTAAACCCTCACATATCTTGATTTACAAGACCTGCATGGGCCACCACTAAAACCATGTCACGCCCCAGAACCAGAATACTGGAGAGCGGGGGCAGACATAGCCAGCTACGTATAATAAGATGGAATCCATGTCACTATACGGTCACGGCTGTCTAGATATATGAGGGTTTAACTACAATCCATCAGTCTCCTATGGTCAAAGAACAAGCCTATTGTCTCAATCTCAAGCAATGTAATAACAGATACAAGATGTCAGAGCATCAAATATATAATAGCAAGGCGTCCCATACATTACATATTCGGATGATCATGAAGCTAGTCGTACAAAATGTCAGGACTAGCAAGAGTTTCAGTCATACATGATCAACCCTAGGACTTGTCAATCATGTTACAGCCCGTAGGCAGACAGTAAGTAAAGATGCAACCGAGCTAACACGTGCTCGTCGGCTAAACGCCTCAAAAGAATAATTTTATAAATAGAGTGGGAGGACAAAAGAAACCCACTCGTTGCCCTGGTTACGCCTGGTGGTCACCATCGGGCTGGAAGACAGGTGGATCCTCTGTTGCTGCTGCTCCGATATCTGGCCATACAAAACCAGCTGGGTCAGACCCCAGAAAGAGCAAGTGCCACAAAGGAGGCTTCACTAGGAACTAAAACCAGTATATCACAATAGAATAATAAGATAAATAATAATTAAAGAACTGATAATAATAGAGATAACAACAGTAAACTGAGTACGAGGAAACCATTCAAGTAGCCAGGTCACAACCCTTAAACCAAACAAGGACCGGGGTTGCAGCCCTTCACCTGAATAGAAACCCGTCTCAAATACTATTGGTACAATAAGGACAATAAACGAAGAGAGGACACAGAACTGCTCCGGGAGCCAGGTTACAACCCATAAACCAAACAAGGACCGGGGTTGTAACCCTTCGCCTGAACAGAACTGGACCCCTGATCTTTATTGTTAATGTCGGTATAAATAATCACGATATTGAAGTAAGGTAAAACATGACAAGCATGACATGGGGAGCAATAAGACAATAAACGAGGAGAGGACACAGAACTGCTCTGGGAGCCAGGTTACAACCCTTAAACCAAACAAGGACCGGGGTTGTAACCCTTCGCCTGAACAGAACTGGACCCCCGTCGTTATTGTTAATGCAGGCACAATAAGCAGGACGATAGATGATAGGATAACCATGGAACTATTCAGATAGCCAAGTTACAACCCTTAAACCAAACAAGGACCGGGGTTGTAACCCTTCACCTGAACAGAACTTGGTGTCCCATCATTTATCGATACGAGAAATCATATCCTGATACAATCTTGTACAGGATCAGGATAAGACTAAGCTGGAATAAACTTCATCCAATCAATCACGGCCAATCAAGAGTACGGCTTGATACTTTTAACTAACTAGGGTTATCACAGGCCTAGTTACTAGCAAGATGCAATGAGATTATCCCAACAGCCACAAGCCCTGCAGACCATCCGGTTATCCGGATCGAATGTCCGTTTATGAAGGGTGCACCACATGACTGTGTGCTGAAAATGTGCCCTACTCGTCGGTAGGCTACAAGTCCACTTAATGCACCCAGATAACGGGATTGTCTGTAGCTGGGAATCTCTTCATGACTACTGAATCATTCTAGTTAATTAGCCTTAGTCAATTTTAGTAGGTAACCCTGACCGTGGTACTCAGGGATCCCCATCCTAGACATGATGCAAGACAGTACCAGTTTATTTGTACAAACGCAATCGCCCACGGTGTCCAGGTCAGTCATACTTGTCATGTCAGGCTAGCTGTCATAACAGCATGTCGAGACATATCATGCCAGTTTACTTGTCAAGAGTGCGCCACAGTGGACCACTATCGTGTTCTATTCTCACATTATCATAAATGGGAGAAACTTGCATAAAATAACTAGTGACATATTCTTGAAGCCGAGGAAAAGATATACAACTATGACGTTGGGAGTTGGGAGAATTTCTGACCACAAATCATGCAAATAAGACATAGAATAGCCAAAACAGGCACTATACGGCCTATTCTGCGACATGCGGCTCATGTGGCTCATGCGGCTCAACAGCGACATCATATGCGCCAACTGCGACATGCGCCAACAGCGACATCATATGTGCCAACTGCGACATGCGCCAACAGCGATATCATATGTGCCAACTGCGACATGCGCCTACAGCGACATCATATTCGTCAACTGCGACATGCGTCACAGAGACATCATATGCGCCAACTGCGACATGCGCCAACAGCGACATCATATTCGTCAACTGCGACATGCGTCAACAGAGACATCATATGCGCCAACTGCGACATGCGCCAACAGCGACATCATATTCGTCAACTGCGACATGCGTCAACAGAGACATCATATGCGCCAACTGCGACATGATATGCGGCTACCGCGACATGCGTTTCATTGCAATATGCGCCTTCTGCGACATGCGCCTTCTGCGACATGCTGTTCATGCTGCAGATGAACATAGAAATGACCAAAAATTGTTTTGGCCATAACCTTCTCATCCGAAGTCGAAATCTAGCGAAACAAAAGCCAAAACTGCACGAAATTGAATTCTCTACAACATGAAACAATCAAAATATGAAAATAATAAAGTTTGGTAGATCAAAACCCAAGAAATCCGAAATAATATAAACTTAGATCTACAAGAAAATGTCCATCAAAATGAAAAATGCCAAGTTCTAAAGAGGCTTGGAATCAAGTAAGGAAGAGAATGGAACAATAAAACTTGAGATCCATCATGAAGCAAGTTTGCACTTGCCTAAGCTCTCTCTCTCTCTTTCTCCAGGTGGTTGAAGAAGTTATGATAGGGAAGAAGAAGAATAATGAAGAGAGAGAAAGGGGAATGGGTTAATAAAGGGTAGTGGTGGTGGTAGGTAGGGGTTTTCTTTGGTTCATGATGAACCCAAAAGCAAACCAAACCAAGCTAAGCCGAACCAAGCTAAGCCACAACCAATGACATGCCAAAATAACCATGTAGAAAAATACGCAATACGAGTCAAGAATACGTACACGTATACCAAGATACGTAATACGAACCACAGGCATTACAATTGTTAACATAAACTAATTTTAACATATTAAAGCTAACCTAAAATTAACATGTAAATATAGAAAATGATCTACAGAAAATTGAGTATTTGATTATGAATTTTATTTAATTTACAGCACTGTTTAATATTTACTAAAAAATAATATACATTAAATACATTAAATAGTACTTTCAGTTTTTAATAAATAGAGAATATAAATAATAATATTTAATGCTTGAAATTTTATAAATAAATATTGCATATGAAAACACTAATTACCAGTATTTTATATCACAAAAATACAATATATAATTATCAAAATACAAAAAATATATGAATAATAAATACTACATATAATAATACCATAAATAATATATATATTACCCAAAAAATAGCTTAACATAGGATTCGAAATCGGGTCTGTCAAGACTGGATCCTAGGGACAATCAAGTGACCACTAGACCAAGATTGATTTGGTGTAAGCATAAGGGATCCGCTTGGATTTAAACTATATCAAGACTAAACTTTAGTTTCTTACCGAGAAAGAAAAAGAAGGTGGTCGAGGTTACATCGAGGTCATCATTGGCTCGTCGTCCTTTGTCGACTCGAGCACGTCGACACGGTGTCGGCTCCATCAGAATCGTTCTCGTCAGAATCGGGAAGGTGGTTCGTAGGTTGTCGACGAAGCTAGGCTCGTCGGTACGGCTCCAATGACTTGGGGATGGCCAGTACGGCACAGGTCGCTGGGTTGCTCCAAAGGAAGAAAATGGTATTACTTAAGTTTTGTCTCAACATTTCTCTTTTTATAGAGAAATAAAAGAAAGTTACGAATGTAAAGGGTCGGGGGTTACAGAATGGAAAAGATTAGAAGTTACGGAATGTAAGAGATTGTGACAGAATGTAAGAGGTTGGGAGTTACGGAATGTAAGAAATTGAAAGTTACGGAATGTAAGAGGTTGGAAGTTACGGAATGTAAGAGGTTGGGAGTTATGGAAGGTAAGAGGTTGGTAGTTATGAATGTAAGATGTTGGGAGTTACTTATATGGATGGATTATTGGGCTTGAGTTTGGATGTGAAGAGAAAATTGGGTTTGGGCTTGGATAAAATGAATGGAAAAAATAGGGTATTTATAGGCTTTGTCCCAAGCCATAGGTCCAAAAACATGTGGATAATTAATTTGGGCTACTTAATTAACTAGGTTCAACCTTTAACTAACTTTGGAAATTTCTAGAAGTAAATTGACTAACCATATCATAATCATATGCTAATTTAACCAATCCACCTTTCTATACCTAAAACTCGCAGCTGATGGTGACCCAATACTTTATATAAGGCTGAGACAAAGATGAGACAAATATCTGAGCTTGGTCGGCCTAATAAAACATTAGAATTCATATAGTTGTTAATAATAACTAAATTCATTCTCCTAAATAAAAGCTATTTAAAAATTATACTCTTAATAAAACTAACTAGTTTTGGAGAAACATATTTAAATCAGGATTTGGGTATTACATAAACTGACATTGACTTGGTTAGGGGTTGTAAAGGCTTTGATTTAAAAGTGTAAAGCTCAGAGAACACTTAGAATAAAGAAAAGAAAATGAGATGGGATGAGATGAAAAGAATGTCAAAATCAACTCTATTTATAGTGTTTTTAGAGACCAAACTCGGGGCAGAGTTTGATTCCCTATCGTTCAAAAATTCGAACGCTGGAGCCGAGTCTACAAGGAGACCAAATCAAATGGGATATTGGGTCAAGGTGACCGAGTTCGGTTGCCCTATGACCAGGTTAAAGTGTAGAATGAATAGGTTTTGGGCTCTTTAAAATGGACTGGCACTTTGGTTTGTGAACTGAACAGAATTTGAAAATTGGTTTAGGTTTTTGGTAGAGAGGCTAGAAAGCTGAGCAAGAGCCAATTGCGACTCAAACAAATATAAAAACCAAGAGCAATTTGATGACGCATTTTTCTTTGACGACAGTTATCCAAAGATAAACAAATCTGAAAAATCTGTATAGAAAGCAGAGTGCGGGGTCCCGGATAGTCGTTGAGCGGATCAGAAAAATCTTCTGATAGAACGTCATTTTGGTCCGTCATGAATTATTTATTGCATGTCCCTGTTTTACTGCTTGTCTTCAAAAACATGTTAGACGAACAAAGCAATGTAATATATTTAATGTACAATAGGATAATGATAAGTTTAAGTATCGATAATGTAGTGATTGCATTAATACTACTAGTGATATTATATTGATAAACTTAATTGATTAGCCATATTCAAAAATATGATACAACATCAGGCTAACATTGGATCGTTGAACGTCGCTAGTATTTTAATTACAACGACATTTCGCAACGTCATTTCGTGCATGTCGCAGTATACATAGAAGCAACGGTTAGTGACATATTATACTCTTCCTTCGTAATATTTTAATAAGATAGTGTAAGTCGCACCATGTTGGATTCTTGAATAATCATATTTCTGAAGGATAAGTTGTACTCTTTTATTTCATTATGAATTACTTTTTCCTTCTATGTTTTTAACGAGTCAATAATTAAATAGGACATCCAAGATGGAGTGTTGTAAACCGGCTAACGTGAAATAGTGAATGTCCTTATCTAGGTATACACAAGCTCTAAAAAATTTTCCCTCCCCTACATATGTTTGTTAATAAGAAAAACCTAAATCCATTATTCGACTATAAATATAGTATCTTTCTTTTTTTTCTTAAAAAATTGTCATTTATACTGTGACGAGTCATATCTTGAATAAAATTTATATACCACAACAAAGTTTAGATTGCACGTACTAGCATTTCCAACTTGTTCCACCTTAACGTTCAAGCTTGTATATATGTGGTTCTATTACGAATCATATTTGAATAGTCGCAAATGAGATTTAAGGAGTATGCATTTTGCACATTGCACCATCTAAACAGTAGGGAGACGATCATACGTACACTGAAGCATATATGTATGCCACCACGTACAAGTGCATGTACTACTTATTTGTCAGCAACTGATGTAGCATATACACAATGGAAAATGCTAAGTTTACAATCAAATCCTTACAGCTTCTTATAACTTCTCTCCCATCTCTTACACATACGTCCATCTCTTCTCTCACTTTCCAACTATATGGACTTCATTGGATCACACCATTTTTTTTCTCTCCCCCGTGGCCAGTTGTAAAGCTTACTACCGTGGTGAGCATAGCACCACCCATACCCTGCTCTGCTCCATCAACGTGCAGCAGCAGGGCCGGTGCTTTTTATTACGTGCTGATTAAATAACTAGATTTTGTATATTTGCTGAATTAAAAAACTTTGAGCATGTACACGTGCTGGATTAAATAATTTGATTGCCAAACGCATGTTGAACTAAACAAACATAGTTCATATGTAGGGTAAAGTGCATTTTAATCATCCTTAGATGTCACAAAAATGTAAATAAAGACTTGCTGATCCAAAAAATCCAAAAGGTTACGAAAATGCTCAAATCACCCCCTCCGCTAACTTTTCTGTTAACGGGTATTAAAATAGGGTTGTTTTGACCATTTTACCCCTGGACTATCTTATTAACTTGTTAAAACGGTTAGTTCTAAAATTATTTTGTTAAAAACGGTTACGCAAAAATACTTGTTAAAAAGTGGATAAATATTAACAAAGAAATATGGTCTTTGCTAGTAAAATTATTTATTAAAATTATTTTAATTAATATTAACTTGTTAAAAACGGTTAGTTTCGTCAAAAAAGTGGATAAATATTATTTAAAATTATTTTGTCATAAATTATTTTTATTTAACAAATATATAAATATTTTTGGGAAAAACAAAACTGATAAATACAAAAAAAATCAATTCTTAAAAATAGAAATGATGAAAAACTGGAAAAAAAATACCAAATAAAAAACAAAAAAATACTATTAAAATATGGAAAAAATAAAAATAGACAAATATTCCAAAAACTAAAAAAATGAGGATAATCTTAAACAATGAAAAAAAACAAAAACAAAAACTATACAAATTTGAAAATAAAGTCACTCTTAAAAACTAGAAAAGATTATTAAAAAGATGAAAAAAAAATATAAAATAAGAACTAAAAAATGGAAACAAAAAACAAAATATTAAAAGATTATTAAAATAACTTCCCGTTCTTAAAAAATAGAATTCTCATGCTTGACGTCATTTTCGAAAATAAATGTTCATAATCTAAATAGTAGGTTTTCATCTTAAATTTTTTCTGGAAAAAAAAAATCTTTTAACAAATGTCCGGTTAGTACTGAACTATCCAGCCATTTAACTTAGGGTATGTTTGGTAAACCATATTTGGAGCTAGATAACTGTAACTAATATATATTATTTAATATTTTATATAATTATAATCTTAATTAATAATTATAATTAGTTAATAATTTATTAATTACAATTTTATTTAATATTAATTAATAATATTTAATCATAATTATAATTATAGTTAATATTTTATATATAATAATTTTATTAATAATTTAGTAATCATCATTATAGTCTTACTTAATAATTTATTAGTCATGACTATTATCGTAATTATTTATTTATTAATTCTAACTAAAATTGTAAATCTTGGTACAAATTTATTTTCATCACATGTATTACTTAAACAAATAACTTAAATATTATTAAGTGTCAAAATCTAAAAATAAATTGTAAAACATGTATGTCGAAGCATGATCCGATTTCTCATCCTCCCATAGTAAAAAATTACAAGAATTTGTTGAAAAATTTGCACTCGTAGAATATCTTCCAGGATTTGTTGTGTCAATAAATTTTCAATGGGCTAATTAATCCACAATAGCAATAATTGTTCTTCCATAATTTCTATTTGGACGTCTTGAGAAAAAAAAAAGGAATAAGTAAAAAAGCTTCAAACATTACATGAGAGCAAATAAGTAAAAAAAATGGAATATAAAAAAATTTGCAGTTGGATTTGAGATCTGTACGTAAAAAAAAGCTTCAATACATTAAATGAGAGTAAATAAGTAAAAAAAAGATTATATAAAAAAAATAATATTATTTTTCCTTCCAACCAACCGGTCAAAAAATAGAAAATATAAATCTTAGGTTTTATCTTTCAAACAAACATTCTTATATATTGAGAATGAAAGAGAGCCAGCAGCAGCCACAATGTAAGCATTAAGGGTATTTTGGGTAGTGCACATTTTTTTTTTCTAAAATATGGGCTCTAACGGCAACTTCTAACGTCATTTTGACGGAAAGGGGCTTTCCGAGCAAAAACAGTTTTGCGGGAGGTGCAAACTGCTTAAGTTTTCTAAAATGTCTTATTTGCGAACGAGGCAACTCTAAGGAGGATTTAAATGCACTTTACCCTTCGTATGTACTATATTTTGACACGTAGATGTGTGACGTTTATAACACTCATGCCATTTGAGTGCTACAGTTGATAACTAGTTGGGAGCCTTGTTAATGCCATTTAATGTATTTTATCTGCACCGCAGCATTTATACCTGTATTTTTGTCGTCGAAGTTTCTTATATTAGAGCATCTCCAACCCTATTGTGACTTTGGAAAAAAGTTGTTGCCACATAGGAATGACAAATTTTTATTCAAAGTTCTTCTTCAATGCAATTGTCAAGTCAATTGTGAAGCTTATGTGACAAAAATTAAAGAAGACATTGTGAAGTTGATTGTCTTGATCTAGACAATGCACTTGACAATGTCTTCTCTTCCATGTCATCAATTATGAATAAAAAATATTAGAAAAAGAAAGAAGATGTAGTTGTCTTAAAAGTTGCATTGGAAGTTGGAAAAAATACTTTTTATTGTCTCCTCATACTTTTGCATTGGAGAGAGTTTATTCATTGTCTTTTTGAGATATAATTTTGCCACATAAGCAAGACATTGTCTTGTGGCTCATGCCACATAAGAGCCACCTAAGACTCACAACACTTAACAAGACAATAGGGTTGGAGATGCTCTTAACCAGGCCCTTCAGCATGTTCTGTTAATAGGTGAGCATTAATGTTTTATATATACTAGTTACTTTCGCGTAGGTTACATATTAAAAATATATATATTATGATTGAAAATAAAATTTTAAATTATGTTAGAATATTTTAAATATAATTTGAATACATTTTAGTTATGATTATAATAATATACTTAAAAGTTTTGTAAGTGTCAGCATTAAGACATTGCTTGGTTTGCGAAAAGGAAAGGTAAGAAAGAAATTTAATTATTTATATTTTTTGAAAAAATTGTAATTTCAATCAAATTTTATTCGGTGTTCAGAAAAACCAAAAAAGCTTGGATGGATTATTTTTTGTTCGAGTTTCATATCAATTTTGCTTGGATGATATTAGGGGTGAGCATCGGTATAATCGGTCGGTATTTGGTTGGATTTTTTGGTATTTTTTTAAATCGGTATTTAAAAAATTAATACAATATCGTACCATTTAGAATCGATTTTTTCGGTTTCGGTTAAATCGGTATTCGTCGATTTTTGTTCATATTCGTATTTTACCATTTAACATTTGATCAATCAACACATATATGAACATCTTAACCTAGAAAAATATTTGTTTACTTTTTTTGGAAGCATTAAATTTCAAAGCCAAGCCTCTACCAAACAGCAATTAATCAATTTATTAGAATAATATGTAACAAGTCGCAAACACTTAAAAAGAGCTTAAAGAATCAAATACGATCACTAAGCTTAATTCTTAGTATAAGTTTAAGTACACTAAAATTTATTTTAAAATTATATGAAAACATAAAATATAAGTTCAAAGACCAAAACTCAATTCTTAGCA